>BPLS01026788.1:0-17991 GCA_019656275.1 Rhododendron kiyosumense
TTTACATATAATACATCAAATCACTACATTATCCATTATATTTTTTTTGGAGTTCACTTCAGGTCTCATAAAAATACAGAAAAATGCATGTAAATTTTAAAATAATATTTTATGGGACTCTGTAAAAACCAGTTCCAATGAATATGGGTAAGTATTATTTTTGGATTCGTAGGTTGAGCAGTTCCACCCCTACGAATTCACGAATAATATTTACTGATATTCGTTGGAGTTGATTTTTTACAAAGCCCCATAAAATATTATTTTAAAATTTATGGGCATTTTTTTAATATTTTTGTAGGACCCAATATGAGCCTCACAAAAAAAATATAATAGATAGTATAATGGTTTGATATAGTGTACCTAGCGTTATTGTAAGTTTAATAACACTGATCATATAGTGGTGGACCCACCATGCATGGCCGAATGTTGCTGCTACTGGTAAGTCTGCGTTCTTTTTAACTTATAAATCTAGAACTTATTTTGATTTTTTTTTTTTGTAACTTTTTATTTTTCGACGAAACAAATTAAAAAAGTACGGATCGGGAGTATAAAAATATGTTTATTACAGTATTCATTAGCATTTGAGGAGGGTGACCCTGTGCCTGGATCGGTCCATCTACAGATGCTGATTATACTAGTAATAATTGAAGATGGTGGGTTAATGGAAAGTCTCTTTAGTCGGACGACTATTGGTTTTGGCTGATTGTAATGAAATGATAGCAAATGTGGGCCAGCCAACGGATTTTTTTGCTCTTTTGATCGACCAATGGGTAAAACCCAACACCAATGAATGAGCTTGGATATTTCCAATGAAAAAAGCGAAACCGACGACTACGGGGCCATTCTGTTTCCGTATGGATGATTCTAGTCGTTTAATAATTTTTAAAAAAATCAAATAGGTCTATAAAAAATTCCAAAATCTGAATGAAAAAAAATAGAAGATTGAATTGAGTATCTACACACATCGAATTAAGCTGATTTTTTTCAAACCCACTTTACTCTTTTTGCAAATTATTGAATGAATCGGATCATCCGTGTAAAATCCGTAGCAGGTTCCGCGTAGCCATTGATGCGAGAGGTCGGTTTGGTAGCAGTTTTGATTTTCAATTGATTAAGCTTGGGGGAATCTCAACCACGTAAATAAAAAAATGTTTGTGGCTTGGGGACCCTTTTAGAAAAGATGTATAGAAAGTCATTTCTCATTCTTGATTAGACACAGCAAAATAATACTAGTATTAATTTTCGAGCATAATTAACAAAAAAAAAATAGAACCCTCACAAAGGTGTGATGTAGAGCCTATGTGGAGCAATTCTCCAAGAGCATAAAATAATTTCTCCGTGGTTTGGTGCACTTTTTAAGCAACTATGTTCCCTCACTTAAAAAAGAAAGAAAAGATAAACATTGCCCACCTTTTATATTGAGCCTCACTTTATGTTAACCATTGTTTCTTTGTGTAACGTTGAACTTAAATAACGTAACCCACCTTTTATATTGATGAAATCCTTCTAGAAAAAACAACGGATAGACAGCCAAATTCAGAAAAAAAACAACAACTACTAATTATTATTAACTGGGCCACCTAGTGGCCAAGGGCTCGAGGCTCTCTCGCTAGTGCCGATGGGTCTAGAAAGGAGTTGAATGCACACAGTTTTATTCTACAACCACTTACGTTGTTTCTGAGAGCAGTTACAAGTATAACCACCCACAAAGAGAGGGACTTGAGAAGGATTTTAGGGTTCTGGTCCAGTCGAGCTTCAACCTCAGAATCCTGTCCATGAGTTGCTAGCATGTACAGTCCACTGCAGTCATGTACTGTTTAGACTAACATATAATAGTGGTCCAAACGGGATGAAGCTTGAAACCGAATCAAGAAAACACAAGATCAATTACAACATAAGAAACTTCAACTCGAGATGGTCAAATCGATTTGACCTTGACATGCCAAACTTATTCTCGATACAACTCAAAATAGACACACATTAAAACAAACGACATCAGATTATGGGAAATCTTTTTATCGCGTGAAAAAAGTATTTCCCCAACTTAAAAAGCAGTTATCGATTAATTGCTGGCTTGCATTGCGACGACCTTAAGCCAAGCCGGCCTAGCCAGGATATCGGCGCACCATGCGCTCACATGGGGGCGTGAATCGAACAGCTTCTTGACTTGGGTACCCATCAGCAAGTGAATGCACGGGAGGTGGTGCAGATCCGCCAAGGTGAAGTCGTGTCCGCCCAAGTACTTGGACTGAGCCAGCCGAGCCTCGTATATGTCCAGAACTAGACTCAGTTTGGCCGTCTTCTCATCCACCACCCCGGCATCTGCTGTCATCCCAAACATAGTCTTGAAAACAAGCTCCCAACAGAGGCTCGAAGCCACCGGGTCAAACTGGTTGCCCTCCACTTGTATCCACATGGATGTGATCGCCATCTTCTTCGCATCCGAATACATCAACTGGTTCCCCTTGTGGGCGTAAGCATGTGCTACGTATGAGGTAATCGCCCTTGATTCTGCAAATTCAATACCAAAGTCGAATGATGTTAGGTTTCTCTGTACAGATCTTGAATTTGAATCAGACAATCAGTATATATAGTTCCATCAAAATCTAAATTGTGCAACTTGTAGGGTCTGTGTTAGATACATGAAGAACAATTCATCGACAGAAGATCGAACAAAAAAAAATCATACATCTGAACAAATTCTACAAATTGAACCATTTTCTCCAAGGTTAAAGGGACATTAATGGATCTGTATAGAGTAGGTAGGTAGTAAACATACCGAAGAGTGTCAGATCTCCATCTTCAAATGCTGGAAGTTGACCAAATGGCTAAACGAGAGGAGAAAGGGAGAAATTTTTAGAAGTCAAATTAACAAAGAAAACGAAAACAACTTAGTAGTACTACTACTCTTTTCATGGCTGATCATTTGAGAAGACGTTGTTTTTCTATAGTTTGTTGTACAATTAATCTTACGTTGAGAGAAATGAAAGGTTCCATTTTGTGGGCGCCGGTGCTCATGTCAACCGGAACTAACTCGAAGTCGAGTTGTTTCTCGTGGAGGCAAGCAAACACGCGCTGGGACGCGGTTGAGAACACGGCTCCGTGGACCTTCATTTTCGCCTTTTCCGACCGAGATGGCTTGGTGCGGGAACAGTGACTCATGAAAATCCTAAGAGAGGAGATGGTAAGAACTTTGGGGGTATGGTAAGGACTTTAGGAGTCGATGAAGGGACTTTTATAATGTGGGAATAGAAGTGATCGATCACTTCCCTAGTTTTTCCCAATTCTAGAATGCTCGAATTTGAGAGTGGTTACTGGTGTAGGTCTCCGGCACTCCACCGTCCCATGACGCTAATATTTTCTTTGGTTAGTTGAGCTGCGCTAGGCCCCCTCTGACCTAAATTTTTGGAGTATCATCTTGTCATTGTTTATTAATTAGTACATTTTTTGGTTGAAATTGTGTATCTAATCTCTCCTTTTGAAGCAAAATGTTTGCTATGCAACCCTAAGAAAAATAAGTACTTATTTTTTGAATTAAAAGTGGTGTATTGTGGGAGAATGACCTGTCTCGTAAAGAGAAAATGACGGCTAAGGACGTGTTTTGATAATTAATACATGCCAAAAACATTTTCAACATTAACAAATACTGAAAATGCTGAAATTGGCGGGTATTAATTATCAAAATACGTCATGGGCCGTTATTTTTCGAAACGAAGAATAAGTACTTAAAAAATAAGAATCTAAGCGGAATAGGATAATTTAGACGAGTTGATCTAGTTAAAAACTACCATGAGCAGGATTATACTTATTTTGATCCCCATTTTCTTATGAGCAAAGTCATAGTTGGATATTGTGGTCAATGAGCACAACATTAGCTATGATGAGAGGAATTGAAAAAATAAGTTCATTATAGTCAAGAAAACACAAGATCAATTACGATCTTTCTTGGTCATGAAGTGCTATGATTTCTACCTATTTCACAACCATGCATATCCCATATCAATTACAATATAAGAGATTCTACTCGAGATAGTCAAAGCAATCTTGGCAGACAAAAAATATTTTCGATGACTCAAACAAAGACATTCATTAAAAACAAAAGACATTAAGTTATGGGAAATAGTTTTGGCACTCTTATTCTTATTACTTTACGGAGGAAGCTATGGTACACAGGGTATACTGTATGTCTAAATTATGACAATTTGTGATTTTCATTATGCCGATTTTTGGTTTTCTAATGCATATTTATGATTCTAATTACGACTTGTACTTTAAATTTACTTGTTAAACAGGTCATTAGCAGGTTACTCATAATTAAAAAATATTGTTGTTACGTAACCATAATTATTCGTACCGAAATCCATAATACTTGTACCCTAACCAAATATATGTGTATAATATCAAAAATTAAATAATACTACCCACAAATGTTATTACAACACCATAAATTGGCATTATCTTACCACAATAAGTCGTACCAAAAAAAATTGACTCGTATGATATTCCGTAACAAAATCAAAATATGTCGTACCAAAATCAACAATTGTTATACTCAAGCCAAAAATATTTGTAAAATGCCACAAATTTTATAAAATAACAATTGTTATGACAACATCTAAAATTATCATTTTCTTAACACAACGTGTCGTATCAAAAGAAAACATATATAAATATCACAAATTATATAACAAATCACAATTGTTATGATAATATCATAAATTTACGTTTTCTTACCACAATGTGTCGTACCAAAGGAAATTAATTAAAATATTCCGTAATAACACATGTCTAAAGTATCACAAATTCAGTAATATAACCAAATTTGTTATGACAACACCATAAATTGACGTTTTCATACCCACAACGTGTCGTATAAAAAAAATTCAATCGAAATATTCAGTTAACGATAGTTATAATAAAAAAATACAATACCTCAAATTTAGTAATATAACCAAATTTGTTATGACAACACCATAAATTGGGCGTTTTCATACCCACAATGAGTTGTACAAAAAAATTCAATCGGAATGTTCAGTAAACGATAGTTAAAATCAGCAAAATACCATACCACTAATTATTTTCAATTTCCGCCACATTATTTTTTCAAATTTTAAAATTTCCACCATATTATCATAATTTTTGATTCCCCCCACACTATTTTTTTAAATTCTTATTTGTCCCTACACAATACCTCAATAATTTAATTCATCCAAGAAATTCACCAAAAAAGAAGTACTATACCCAAATTTTCAAATACAACTACAATTTCCTCTCAAAATATTAGTCTAAATTAAATTCTTTCTCTACAAAATTTATTCAAAAAATCAAAATTCCTTCAATTTTTCATGAAAAAATGAGAGGTCACTAAACCAAATAATTACCCAACTATCTCAAGATACGGATATTCAGAGTGGTGCACTTAACAATTGACACTATATATTTGACAGGTGGATCGGTGCCAAACCTTCACCCTATGCATACAAATCCAAATTTAATGGTGGTCCTTGGAACTAGGTCGTGGAAGTACAATATAAATAATTTTGAAAATTTATTGTCATTGTACTTTCTTTTAAAAAAATTATTATGGTTGACATACTAATTTACACCAATGACATAGGCTATAATATGACCTACAAGTGCAGGCCAAGCACTAAGACTGATGCATTTAAGGCCACTGTCTTCTCAAATTTTCAGCCTGAAAATAGGTCCCCTACGTACAAGAAAAAATTATAAAATTAATAGCCTTTAGAATTTCAAATTCTCAATTATGTACCACAGCCAAAAGGTGTTGGAATTTGAACATTTATCTAAAAGATCAGGGGTTCAAGTCTTGCACCCTTCATTCCTAATTTTTTTTTTTTTTTAAGAATGTTGTTTTTTGGTTAAATTACATAGAGTCCTTGTAGTTTCATACTTCGACAAATCTAGTTGTTCAATTTCAATACAACATTAAAATCTAATAATGCACCATCTGAGCCCCACGTAAGGTGTGTTTTTTTTTTTTTTAAATCTAAATCGTCTATCTTTTATATAATATCAATTAGGTCATTCGTACCTAGAATGAAGTTGATGGCTTATAGCTAGACACTTAATTAGATGGAAAATATCATTCTATTATTCAATCTGCGTGCCGATGATGGAGCTTCCTAAACCTGATTGAGGGAAAAATTTATGTAGGTGAGTTAATCAACAAACATAAAAAAACTCAACGGATTTAATTATCATTACCGTGTCACGGTAGCATGGCTACCGTATATTCAACTACAACAGAGGACTAGATTTCATATCAAATAAAAATTGAATGTACAATCTAAATGTCGTTAGTGAGTGTATTTTTAGAATGATCGATCAGGGCAGTTAGGATGTCAAGTTATACAATATTTAATTTGTGAAATTTTAGACATGTATCTTGCTTGGGTATAATAATTATTAATTGTGCTACGACATATTTTGGTCTTGTATCTAGTATCTTTTAATCGATTTCTTTTGGTACGACACATTGTGGTAAGTAAGTGCCAATTTTTTGTGTTGTCATAACAATTGTGGTTATGTTATATAATTTGTAATATTTTACATATGAGGGAGAGGGAGAGAAAGTTAAGGAGGAGAGAATAACCTGTTACCTGCTAAGTCATTTTTTTATTTTATTAATTGATTTAATCAATGGGTGGTCCAGATTATTCACTTTGAAATCCAAGGGTTTAAAATCATGGTGCGTATGGTACACCCCCTAATAAGGGGTGTGTACCATAGGACTACCCTTAGTTTACTCTCATTTTCTTGTTCTTACTCACATGAAATTATTATAAAACTATCCTTATTTTTTCACTTTCCACGTACGATGGATAATTTTCTTAATTCACAGGAATTATGACAAGAAAAGAAGTGCAAAAGGATCAAAGAGGTGTGCCAAATTTATTTCCCTAAATTAAAGAGCAATTGTATATTAATTGTTGGCTTGCATTGCGATGACTTTAAGCCAAGGCCGGCCTAGCTAGGATATCGAGGCACCACGCGCTAAGATGGGGGCGTGAATCAAACAGTTTCTTAAACTGGGTACCCATCACTTGAATGTTGGGGAGGTTGAAATACGTTCATTTGAAGCCTTTGCAAAAATAACTTCATTTGAAGCCTTTGCAATATGCTGAAAGAACGGTTTGTGTTTTCCGGCCAAGGCTGATATGCTTGTTATTCCTTTTTTCGTTGGAGTTTAGCTAATGAATTTTCTTATGCACCTCTAACAGATCGAAGTTCCTAGGTTGTAAGTGGCAGCTCATATTTTAACTGAATCATCTATAATGAATTAGTAGTGGTAATGCAATACTTTGTGCCCATAAGTAATTTTTTGTGGCCAAGAGTAATTTTTTGTGACCATAAGTAATTCTTTGTGGCTATGAGTAATTTTACGCGGCCAGGAGTAATTTTTTGTCGCCAAGAGTAATTTTACGCGGTCAAGAGTAATTCTTAATGGCCAAAGAGTAATATTTTGTGGCCAAGTGTAATTTCTTGCGGCCATAAGTAATTCAACGCAGCCAAGAGTAATTGTAATTCTACGGGGCAAGGAGTGATTCTTTACAGCCAAGAGTAATTTGATCTTCGCAGCCAGAAGTGAGTAATTCTTTATGGCCAGGAGTAATTCTTTGTGGCCATAAGTAATTCTTCTTCTTCGGCCACTACAACACGAAAGGGCTTCTTCTTCGGCCACTACAACACGAAAGGGCTTTGGCGAGGAAATATGGCGAGAAAAATGTATTTTGTGGCTAAAAGTACATTATATGCGAGGAAATTGAATTTCATCGCCTTTTCAAGCGAGGAAAAACAAATTTCCTCGCCAAAAGGTATTTTCTAGCGAGGAAAAACAAATTTCCTCGCCAAAGGGGTACATTTGGTGAGAAAATCTATTTTCCTCGCCAAAAGGTTATATTTGACAAGTAAATATTTCGCCACAATTTTTAGGACTCATTAATTTTTGATATATATGTCATTATTAATTATGTTCATATGTATTTGTAATATCATGATGATAAAGACATAATCAACTACATAGTTCAATACCATTATCAAATTTATTGAAATAAAAGAGTGATAAACGAGAAAAATTTGTTTTATAACTTTTCTTATTCTTATTAGCAATGAAAGATATGTTTCTCACTAATTCTATGCATTCCATTTTTTCCAACTTAAATTAATTGTTAACAATGTCCATTATTCAAATTGTCATAATATTTATTGTTTGAATAATTTTTTTTTAAAAGACATGCTAAAAAAATGTTATCCCATATAGTAGTTGAGTATCTTAAAGTGTAGGTATCGATGATTTATTCCATAGTAATAAAAACTCAACAAAAAAATAAAATTAAAAACATATTGAAGTGATTTTGTATTGAAAATATCTCCAAGTTAGATCGATCAACACAAATATATTTTCAAAACATCTACATTACTTCTATCTAGGAATAAACTATTTCACAAAGAATACACTATTTCATATCTATCGTGCATTGATGCCGTAAAGAATTCTTTTTTGTAAACCATACGTTAGTTGATTTGTATTTAATCCAACTTAAGTGATTCTAATGGCATTCCTTAATAACCAGATAAATATGTTAAACATTAATTTCAAATGCAATTTTGTAAGTATCATACATATTTTTATATATACATATACATATTGTGTGTGTGAGTGAGTGATATATAGATTGAAAATTTTAAAAAATAAATTTGTTAAAAATAAATTTTTAAAAAACGTATTGTCTTTAGTGCTTTTAGGATAATCTTATCTGAATATTTACAAATTTTTCATATTATTATAGAGATGATAAAAAAAACTTTAAAAATTACTACAAATCTATAATACTCTTTGTATTTGGCAAAAAAAAAAAGAAAAAAAAGAAGGTCAAACTCACTTTTAAACAACGACGTACAGTGATGCATCTTATCATTCATAATGTGATATTAAAACATATCTCGAGCTTATGATGACAAAAATCTCATTCCATAAAAGGTAGGATATATAATCCCATCAAAAAATTAGAATAATAACACATATTATTAGTCTTTCAAAAGTTGCTGCCATATACCAATATAACATGTTTCAACCAAAAAATTATGCATGTGAAGTGTAATGTAATTGTTCTCCCTTATATATTCCAATGTACATGGGGTAGGGTTCGATCTCCGTAAGCCTCATCCCCTCCCCAAGTTCCTTATAGGATACTGTAGATTAAAATTAACAAATCAAAAAAATCAAAAAAAAAATTGTGCTAGCAAAAAATTAAATTTGTTCAAATAAAGTTCAAACACTAAGAGTCCAAAATGTCGAAAGACCATAATTAATATTGAAGAAAGTAGTTCGGAGAGGTAAAAGACATGATAAAACAATGATATATACCCAAAAGTTCACTAATTTTACCAAAAAGTTAATGTGGTGCAGTTGGTAGGTGGGGTGCGCAACTTACCTCTTCAGACCCAGAGGTGCCAGGTTTGAATGATGGGGTGGGCGGGTGAATGAGGAGAAATTGATTTCTTTTGGGATGTCAATTTTTTAAGCAAGGAAACAAATTTGTCGCCAAAACAACAATTAGCGAGGAAAAAATTCGTCGCCTTTTGCAACAAATTGACGGAATTAACGAATGGAATTTGAGAGGAAAAACATTAGCGAGGAAAAAAATTTCTCGCTAATTCGTCATAATAGGCGAGGAAAATTTTCCTCGCTAATACATTTTGCGAGAAAATTAGATGCTTTGGCGAGGAAACTGAATCCTCGCTATAGCTCGTTCGTGTTGTAGTGGGCCATCATGCATATAGTAATCACACTTTCAAAAATATGTGGCCGTGAGTGATTCTTAGGGTTCCGACAAACAATTAACAACTCCAAGATAAAACCCAAATCTCGGCCAAACTTTCTTAATGTTTGCGTCCATCGAAAGTAGAGTGAACCGTTTATATTTGAAGTTGCCCAAAGATAATGAAAGTATAGTACACTGAAAATCAAAGAGAGGATGAGAGAGGGAGAGAATGTTTTTTAGGTTAAAAGCGAAAAAAAACGTTAGAAATAGAAATAGAAATCTTATACAGGGATAAGTTGGCACCTTTTTATAAAAGACACAACTCTTGGATGATCTCCATGTTTCCTGAAAAAAATACTAGAACCAACCCATTTTTTACGCAAACCAATAGCTAGCAATTCGCATGCCAGTAATTACATTCATGATAAATACTAACAACAGTAGAATAAAAGTTGGAAGAAGAAAGCACCTTCCCATGCACTCTCTTTCTTTTTTTTTTCTCACCAACCATAAGTGGTTCAAAATAAAAAAAACAAATGACAACACTTACAACATACAGAGTCCGAGGTGGTCAAAGCGATCTGACCTTGACAAAGCAAACTTATTTCCAATATGACTTATTAGAAAAAGAGGCATCTTAAAACAAAAGCTTTAAATTAAGGGAAATGGATTTTGCACTCCTTTTTAATTCGGCAGCATATTTTTTTGGTTCTTATTCACGGGGAAGCGCAATGATAGATTAGTTGTTGGCTTGCATTGCCAGGACCTTAAGCCAAGCCGGCCTAGCCAGGATATCGGCACACCACGCGCTGACATGCGGGTGTGAATCAAACAGTTTCTTAACTTGGGTAGCCATCAATAGTTGAATGTTGGGGAGGTGGTGCAGATCCACCAACGTGAAGTCGTCTCCGCCCAAATACTTGGACTGAGCCAGTCGAGCCTCGTATACATCCAGAACTTGACCCAATTTGGCCACCTTCTCATCCACCACCGCCGCGTCTGTTGTCATCCCTAACATGGGCTTGATAGCAAGCTCCCAACAGAGGCTCGAAGCCACCGGGTCAAACTGGTGAGCCTCTACTTCCATCCACATCGATAGGATGGCCATTTTCTTCCCATCCGAATATATCAACTGGTTCCCCTTGTCGGCATATGCATGTGCGATGTACAGGTTTATTGCCCTTGATTCTGCAAATCCAACATCAAAGTCAAATTATATAGGTAATAGGTTTCTCTATACTCTTGAATTTGAGTTACTATATAAGTAATAAGTATATAGTTCCATCATCATAAACTAAATTTTGCAAATTGTAGGGTCCGTTAGAAAAGTAGAATTGCCAAGAACCTTGCTTTTATTGATCTGTAGCATTAAATGTGTTTAAAATATAGACCTAACATGTTTTTATATAGGTTATAAGAGTTGATGTCTAAGAAACATAAATCAACTAAAAAAAATTCAGAATAAAGAAATTTACACTAATTAGTAAACACGATTAATGACTTGACTAAAAGGAAACTTAACAATAAAACCTAAAAACATGGCAACATAATATTTTCGAATACTTATGCTAACAGGGTCTAAGAAAGAGAACCCTCTTTATTTTTCTTCATCATGTCACTCGATAGATTTCTAGTCTACTTCTGAAGGGATGGAAGGGGTATCGCTAAGAGGCAAACGGATGAGGCAAAATTAAAGGGTATCAATTACCATACAAAACATGTGCACTCCTAGCCATAATTGAACTCTCGCCGTTCTTTGGAAGAGGTGAGGAAGTACCATTGAGCTCCAACCCCGGCCCATTGGCGAAGGAGAACATCATTTGGCAAAATATTGAATTAATCAACACGTACACACACATAGATACATGAACGACAATTCATCACATATGATCGAACCAAAAAATCATACTTTGCTACTAAAACAAAACAAATATGAATTGATGATGCAACTACCTATTCAGTCTTGCATTTCGCAAGAACCATCATCCCAACAAATTCTACAAATTGAACCTTTTTCTCTAAGGATATGTATAGAGTAGCTAGGTACGTAGGTAGCAATCCATACCGAAGAGTTTCAGATCTCCATCTTCAAACGCCGGAACTTGACCAAATGGCTACATGCACGAGAGAAGAGAGGGAGAAATTTTTTAGAAGTGAAACAAAGAAAATGAAAACAACTAAGTAGCACTCGATCTGTTCGTGGCTCATTTGAGAAGATGTTTGTTTTAGTTTGTTGTATGCTGTAATTCTTACGTTGAGAGAAATGAAAGGTTCCTTTTTGTGGCCGCCGGTTCTCATGTCAATTGGAACAAACTCGAAGTCGAGCTCTTTCTCGTAGAGGCAAGAGAACACTCGCTGGGATGCGGTTGATAATAGGGCTCCGTGGACCTTCATTTTTGCCGGTTCGACTGAGATAGCTTAGTGAAAGACTGAAAGAACGAAGTCCGAGAGAAAAGATAGGGGGTAAGCAAAGGACGATAAGGTTCCTTTTCTTATAGTTACGGTTTGCTCTGTTTGCTTAGTGGCCGCTGTTGCCCATGTCAGCAATTTTGTTTGGGGGGGTTAGTTAGGTGTTTTTTGACCAAGTGGTATAGCGGGATTAACGGAAGTTGGTACACAGGATAGCCTGTCATAGTCTTGAACCAAAGCCTGTCATAGTCTTGAACCAACGCTCTTGACGGGACTCGAATCATGCCCTCTCATCTTGACCTTTCATCTCAAGAATTTATGGTTTAGATTTTAAAAATACTACTATTTTTGAGAAGAGTTCTTTCCGGCAAATATTTTTTGATGACGAGCGGGTACCACATGACGGTATACCCGTCGGCGATTCCAACCTTCCAAACATGTTTTGAACTGTCCAAATTATTCTCTCTCTCTCTCTCCCTTCAACCCACCACTCTCTCTCTTCTTTTTCTCTATCTTAAATTCGAATTGTCCAAAACACATTAGAACAATTGGAATTGCCGACGAGATATCATGTGTATGCTATCGGCTCGGCGCCCCAAAATTTCTCGAAACGAGAAACTGCACTGACGTCCCATGTGAACTAAAAAGGAGGGTTCTTTTTTTCTTTAAATTGATGGACAAAGTCATCCCATTGAAAAAAGAAGTATTCAAGTTTTTTTTATCATCCCGTCATTATTCAGTACTCCTTGTGCCCCTGCTCCTCCACGCCACGGCAAGGCATGTAATTTTGTTAGTGCTCCACCACGGAAAGACATGCCACGAAAAAGCATGTAATTTTGTTAGTGCTTGTTTGTACCATATTACGTCACGGCAAGGCATGTAATTTTGTGCTCCACCACGGAAAGGCATGCCACGAAAAAGCATGTAATTTTGTTAGTGCTTGTTTGTATCATATTTCACCGCCTGTCGATTGACTAAAAGGTGGCGTTTATGGTAATATTTCTTACTTTATTATTTCGTATTAATAATATAATTAGTTTTTATTTCTTTTATTTGTTTGTATTTTAATAATATGCAGGACACTTGGCATGCTTCTATACATTTGGAAGTTAAAAAGACACTTGTCATTGTCTTACACACTTTGAAGTTGAAGAGAAGTTATTTGGACAAGTGGCATACTCCTACATACTTTGGAGTTTGTGGGAAGTTATTTGGACACTTGAAAGATGATGAAAAGTAATGAGAAGTTAGGAAGTTATTTCCTGCACATTTTATTTTCTATAAATAGTCTCTTTTGGCTTCATTGTAAACTCCTTCAACAAATCAAAGTCTTCATTTTGTTCTTATTTTTGTCTTCCTAGGAGTAGGATTAACTTTACTCTCTTACTTTCGGTGGGATCCGTCCTTCTTGATTATAAATCTATTTTGGAAAAATAACAAAGTCCATTTGTTATTTTTCTTCCGCTCCACCCCACTTCACTAAACTATCAATCCACTCCGCCCAATCGATGGGTCGATTTCGTTCTTGAAGATTGGCGGGTGACAGTCTTCTTTTACGAGTCAATTCATCACTACCAAAAAAATAGCATTTGAATCATTCGCCATTTCTTTTCCGGTGAAGTCCTAAAATACGGCAAGGAACCTCAAATCCGTTTGTGGAGATAAGCCACATTCGCCTTTATTTTTGTTGTTGGCTTTGTTTCCCGAAATCTCTGTCAATTTCGATTAAGGGAAAAATTGGTAAACGGTGCTCCACCACGAAAAGGCATGTAATTTTAAACAAAATTTATCTTCTAAACATTAATAAATGATTTCTTAATTCACACCCATTTGCACGACATGAGGTTTTCCACTCTCTGGTTTGATTGCCAATCACCGCCCGATTATCTCCGCGCCAAGTGAGTTTTCACTTCGTTACCAATAACACCTTGATATTAAACGAGTCAAGTTCGAACTCAAGCTAGTTGAACAAGTTAAGCTCGAGTATCCTTTCCTTCTCTCTCTCTAGCTTATGCGAGCAGTTTCAGCCGGGGGGGTGTGGGGGGCTGCCCTCTCCTCTCCTCCACCTCCCCCCTTTTTTTCTCCTCGTCCCTCCACCATCCTCTTTTCCTTCCCACCTGTGTCTTGCTTCCAGCCTCCGATTGGTCAAAGCAGGGGTATGGTCGAGCCCTGGCGAAGGCAGCTTCCAGTGGTGGCGGCTTTTGCAGTCAGCATTTGTAGGGCTTGCCGGAGATGTCTCTCCACTGCTCCGGTTTGGGATTTAGTTGGTGCCTCCATCTACGGCGGCAGGTGATTTTTCCTCGGCCAAGGTTTGGCCGGCATGCATCAGTGGTAGTTCTCCATGGTGGTTGTGTTTTTTTCCTTGTTTATTGCTTATTCATGTTTCTATCGGTTTGGTTTAGTTTGTCTTTGACTGGGTGCGGGCCTCAGGCTGGGGCAGCTAGGGGATACGCTGAGGGCCCCTCATGACCCAACCCTTTGAGGCGGTGAGACGTGCTAAGGCCTATCTTCTAGTTTACTCGGTTTTACCAGTGTCCTTCTGTCACCTAATTTTCATAACTTTTCTTCTGTGATGGCTTATTGCACGTTTGCCCTTTCTCTATTTTTGGATGGATTCGCTGTAATTTGCCATTTTTTGCTTTTAATGAAATGTGATTTGGATAAAAAAAAAAAAAAACCAGGTTGAGCTCGAGCCCTTTAAAATTCAACTCAGCTCTGCTTGTTTAAATTTCAGTTCAGCCCGTCAATCAATTTATTTTAGTGGGCCAACTAGTGTTATCCCTAACCAAACTGTGGTTGGGTATACGAAATGAACACAAACCCAAGTTTCCTTTACTTCTAGTAGGAGTATTATTTTTGCTTCTTTATTCAATAAAATTTGAGTTTCAATAATAATTTTTTACATTTCCGATTCTTCTCGTATGGACGAACGAGTAAATAATTTATGAAAATTTGATCCGAAACCAACAAATGAGGAAAGAAAATGAATAAAGAAGCAAAAATAATAGTCCTGTAGAAGTGAAGAAAACGTGGGTTGGCATTTCGTATACCCAACCACGGTTTGGTTAAGGATAAAGCTAGTTGGCCCACTAATAAATGAGCTGGCTTGTTTTTATTGGTTGGAGGAAACTTGATAATACATGGACTCTCCGCGTACAACTTATTCTCCTCCATTTTATAGCCGTTGTGCAATGCCTTGGAATTAGGTTGAGAATAAAAATAGTTATAATCTCACCTATTGGAATTAGATGGAAAATAAAAATAAGTATCATCTCACCTATTGGAATTAGGATCGGAGGAGAATAACTACTACCTTGTGGGAAAGGGCAAAGACAATTTTTTTTTTTTTAACTCAGGTATCTGGTCAGCTTATGACCTTGATTAATCATAGGAGACTAATCTCACTTCCCATTTGAGAGGGTTTCAAATAAAATCAAAGCAAAGCTTTGTATCGCTTGGTTCTAAAGAAATTGATAGCACTTGAGATGTTTCGAACTTACCTTAGGAGGCAAAAAATTCTTGAGTCACGGGTCTTGACCACTAGACAATCCATTCAATCCATTAAGGTTGGATAAAGGCAGTACTCGTCCGGCCCACGGTAAAGTTTTTCAACGGAGGTTTGAAAGTGAAAGAGGCTAATTTAGTCATAAAAGATACTGGACGAAATAAAGATTAGATTTGTTTGTATTGTATTTTGCATGTTGGGTATCCAAAATGCCTAGCAGTACTGGTGGGATCTTCTAAGGCTGTAAAGGGCAAAATCGCGTCACGCTTAGGTGCTTTTGATGTTCAAAACTATATTGTGATTTGTGATCAAACAAGTACACTTGTTTGAATGGAATTTTTTAATGAGAAAATAAAAGAGATTAAAACAGGGGCAAATAGTATTCCCACCAATGTCCGGGTCGGACGGTGATGGCGTGAAGCCTGAGGTGGGCGGCTTGGTGCTTGGTCGACGGCGGCAGTGGTGCTGTTTGTTGATTAGGGTTGGTTGTAGTGTTTGGGCTGGATTTGGTCCTTTTTTGGGCCAAGCTTGGTCCATTTGTTGAGTTGACTTTTTGATTTGGACAGTTTAGGCCTTTTTTATGTGCGTAATAGTATGTACTAATTTGATTAGTATTAGATTCATTTAGGGTGTTTGGGCTTCGGCCCAATTAGGTGTTCTCGATTGGTTTCTTGCTAATCTAGGATTAGGTCTCGGATTGGACAGATGAACTATTTTATTGGTTATTACCACCGCATGAGCCTCACTTTTTTGTGCTAACGCTAAAATAAAATAGCATTACCCACTCTGAACATTAATGAATCCTTTAAGCCAAAAAAAAAAAAACCGACGGTGAGACATCTAAATTCACTAAACAAATACTGATCCTTAATTACAAAAGAGCTATCCATGGTGCACGAGGCTCTTGCTAGTATATTGCTAGATTTTGGAGATTGGTTGAATGTACACAGTTTTACCACTCAAGTGGAGAGATTGTTTCCGCGATTCAAACCTGTAAACCATCCGAATGGAAGAGCAATGAATACAGTGTGGCTCATGAAGTTGATTTTTTGCAAAAATACATTCAAACCGTTGATTTTTGTAAACGCATGTGAATAAATGAAGTGGATTTTACCATATTTACACAAGGGTAATGCAATCACAAGATGAAATTCAGGAAAAAATTTAATCAATGCTTGTGAGTTATGGTAGAAAGATATCTGCGGTAATCAAAATGCAGGTGAGTTAATGTGGTTACATATTTGTAAAAAGGAAAAACACATGCCCAAAAACTCTTTATAGACAATTGGCTACCATTACTCGCGGACATACGTACAAATACGTACAAATGCCCCAAGGCACATGTTAGCAAGACCGTATTGAAATAAAGTGGATTATAATACCATGCTATTCGATCATTAAGCTCCGAAGGTCACATGTTAGCAAGACCGTACGAAATATATTGGGAAATGCACAATTGGAATTGCCGCGGCCGGCCTATAAATTGTTTATTTCAATAACTTAAATTGCATATAGCTATGTAGATAATGACTCATAGTGAGTGGGCTATTGTCATATTAATTACTGTAATACTATCACTGCGGCTAAAAGTACATAAATATAGAAAATAGGTCATTTTTTACATGGGAGAAATAGGGTTTTGGGAATTAGGTGTGATAGGAATTATTGGTTCAAACTCATGTCAAATGCAAAGAAGTAGATTGTACTCATTACTAATTGGCTGTCTACCACGCTACTTGCTACAAAGTCCTTGCTTTAGAATTAATAAATTTTTGCTTTCACGATATCAATTCTTATATCCAATTCAGCCTAATAAACAGTAAGAATTGATCTCCCGAAGTAGTCAATTCAAGAATAAGTCAGACCATTGATACGGATACATTTTAAAAGTACATACTAAAATCATGTTCGTTGGATATAGATCGACATATTTTCGAAAAGAATATTGTTTCAAAAAATGAGAAAAATGAAATTTGAAACACTGAATTAGATCCTATTTTTCGCAACATAAAAGCATGCTTTGTAAAATCATGAATTGATAGTCGATGAACATGTTTTCAACATAATTAGTGATCTCAACGAATTTGAGTAATCTGGATCATTAAAATGGGCTAAAATCCCACAAAAAAACTTGAACAAGATATATTAGTCCAGACCCAGAAGGGTTTCTCATCCAACGGCCTTGGATAGGTCAACCCATCTCATTATAATTTCATGCTATATCTTACTACAATCAAACACAATACAAACACTTATTATGATATATATATATATATATATATATATAGC
>BPLS01026788.1:32125-43248 GCA_019656275.1 Rhododendron kiyosumense
CCGCTTTCACTTTTTTTTAGGAAAAGTAAAAACTGATTTCAGCAAATTGAAAACAGAAAACAGAAAAGTGACAGTGTTACCAAACATAGCCTTAACAACTAACAAACTTTCTTGTTTAACCACGTGACAAGTATAATCAACTGTGAGCTGGCTCCGCCTAGCTAAGCCGGCTTTGAGCTAGATGAACTGAGTTGGGCTAACTTGGCTGCAGCTTCATGATTTGATGTACTTAACACACCCCTGCAAGCAAATTGATGCGGGAAGGATTGGCAGCCTCGGCTTGGAAGCAATCCGTTGGAATCGTGCAATAGTAAGGGTTTTAGTAAGGATATCTGCAATCTCTAAAGTTGAAGGAATGTACTTCACCACTAACTATTTTTGAAGCACCTTTCTCGTGAACGTACAAAATGAAAATCAACTTCTATATGCTTTGTGCGAGCATGAAAAACAGGGTTTAAGGCTAGGGAAATGGTTGAATTGTGATCACACCCGAGAGTAGGGATAGATTCAGGAGCATATAAATCCCGAAGGAATGTTTGTATTCTGCCTCTGTAGAAGAACGTTCCACTGTTGCCTGTTTCTTGGTCGGCCGACCAAGAAACATGATTTGAGCCCAGATAGATACAAATACCCACCCGTGGACCTTCTATCTACAACATTCCCTACCCATTCGGCATCAAATTAAATATGCTGAGAGCTGTAATTAAAGAACTCTTGGTAAAGAGTAGAGCATGATGTAAAGTGCCCTTGATGTACCAGGATACGCTACATAAGTAAAGTGACTATCCAAGGGCCAAGGGGTTATGCTTGCATATGCTGACATACAATGTTAACAGCATAAGAAATCTCTGGTCTTGTAATGGTAAGATATTAAAGAGACTTGAAAGTATCTCGTAGTGATGTAAATAAGAAATCCCTTTTCCGGTTCACTCACTGTCCGATTTTCAAAATTAATATTGTCCAAAAGTTAATGGTAATTACTCTCTTCGTCCCATAATGTTTGTTCGGTCCACAAAACAAGGACGTGAAAATAATACAGTTTTTGCAAGAAAAATTCAAATTTTTTTCAATAGTTCACTAGATATTGATGAATTCTTTTAATTTATGAAAAAAGTTCGAATTTTTTTTGAAAGAAATGCATTATTTTTGAGTCATCGTTTTGCAAACCCGACAAACATTTTGGGACGGATGTGGTAGTAGGGATTATTGGACTGTAATAACACACACTATCTAGGATGGAATGTAGTAAAACAGAGAAGTTGCTTACAGAAGCAATGATTGTTTCCTTTGTTGTCGTTGTATATTCTCAGAAAGATAATTATGTTCAAGATGGGATTAGTGTGGTTATATATATATATATATATATATATATATATATATATATATATATATAACGCATTTTGTACATAACTAAAATGAATTACGAAACTATTGACCACCCTGCAAACAAATTAAATTGATTTATTTGGGATGATTTTTTCTTAAATTAGGTTTATGCTTGTGCCTGCTTAAACGATCGCACAGGCAAATAACATTGGACTCATGTGCAATATATCAATCCTTACCCAACGAACCCAACTAGGCAAACAAAAAAATAAAAATATTCCAAGCACATTAATAGGAATTGCCCGTGCTTAAAGGCACAGCGCGACGTAATAGCGAGTTTGCAACTATCTAGAATTACAAATGGGCTAGAAACAAAGATAAACAACAAAATTACAAATGGGTTAGAAATAAAGACAAACAACAACAAAGTAAAAAAATGGTCTCGCCGCCTCATATATGAACCAAAAAAAAAAAGGTTTCACCGTCTGAGATATGAACAACACGAATTAATGGTGACAAATGAATGGCAAGGAGAGAGAGAGAGAGAGAGAGAGAGAGAGAGAGACTAGAGGAAATTGTGTGATTGGGATAAGAGTTCTATTTTTTGCTCTAAAAAAGGTTATGTATTTACAAAAATACCATTTCATAGAATGGAGGAGATTTATGGGATATAGATTTCAATGGTTAAGATTTATGGATGAATCTATGTAAGATTAAAATAATGAGCCGTTTAATTTGTTTGGTGTGGTGTTGGGGGCGGGCGTATGCAGCTGGGAGCAGAGTTCGTGGGGACTTTCATACTGATATTTTCGGCGGCAGCTGGTCCAATTGTTAACCAAAAGCATAATGGAGTGGAGACGCTAATAGGGAACGCATTATGCGCTGGGCTGGCAGTGATGATCGTGGTTCTGTCTACGGGTCACATTTCTGGCGCTCACTTGAACCCCGCAGTCACCATTGCGTTTGCAGCGCTCCGTCACTTCCCATGGCTCCAAGTCCCAGCCTACATAGCAGTGCAGGTTTCGGCATCTATATGTGCTGCTTTTGTTCTCAAAGGTGCTTTCCACCCTTTCATGTCTGGTGGTGTCACTGTTCCTTCCGTAAGCAATGGCCAGGCTTTCGTGCTTGAATTCATCATCACCTTCATTCTTCTGTTTGTTATTACTGCCGTTGCCACCGACACCCGTGCGGTAATTAAGCATTTCTGCACATATATATGCACTTACATTTTCAACTCTCGATCCACTTGTTCTTGATTGTCGTTATCATGTAGTACATGAAACACTATATATTCTAGTATTTAGGTCATACATACATACATGCATGTATTGATCATCGATCAGGGTAGAACGATTGTAGATTATATATATATTGAAGGTACAACAGAACCTACAATTTCTTCACCTTTCCTCTCCATGTTGGGGTATTCTTAACAGGTTGGCGAGTTAGCAGGAATAGCAATCGGAGCTACAATATTGCTTAACATTCTAGTAGCCGGGTTAGTGATTCTTCATTTTCAAATTACCTCTCTCTCTCTCAAATCACTCAATTCGTCCCAAATTCTTGATCCTCTTTCCTTTTTTGGAAGTCTCAAAAGATTGGTTATATCTTTTAATTTATAATATTTTTATATCAAATATGAATCTTGTTTAATAAATCTCAATGAACTCTTTTATACAAATTTTTTAAAATCACCTAAAAAAGTATAGATTGTAAAATATAATCAATTGAAAAATGACACGCACTCCCAAAAAATACTAAGATTTTGGGACAGAAGTAGTAATATTATTTTTTACTTCCTCCGTCCCCTTTTTACAGTCCAATATTTCATTTTGGATTATTCTTTAAAAAATGTCCATTTTGTAAAGTTAATGGGTAAAAGTTGAAATATTTTTCATTTTGCTTTTAAAAGTATATTCCATTTTGAAAGTAATAGTAAATAAATGTGTAATGATAATGTTTCCATAAAGAATAAGTAGAGAAAATTATAACTTTTAGATTGTAATGATAATATTTTCATAACTCAAACTATGACAATAATTGACATTCACACTTTTGTCATCCTATTAGACAATGATCTGTCAAACTCAAATTGATCAAACTTTTTAACAGAAAAACTCTTCACTCATTTAACTTAGTTAATAGCTAACACTATATAATATCATCAAGAATGATCAATAAGCTGAACCCTTTAATGGTCTGCTCCAAAAAAGTTAACTGTTGGGATGGTAAAATGCGTAGACATTTAGATCTAGCATCCATAGTGCAGTGGCTAAAAGTGTGTCGAAATGTAAGATGAACAAAGTGAGACTCAATTTGGGGTGTTTATTGTTTTCAAGTAACGTCCTGGTAACTGAATGTGTTGATCACTTTCGCCATATATACACATTTGCATGCGATAGATCGATCGATTAATACATTTTTACAGGCCTTCCACTGGTGGTTCAATGAATCCGGTGAGGACATTGGGGCCAGCGATTGCAACAGGGAATTACAAATCAATATGGATATACATGGTGGCACCCACACTCGGGGCCCTTGCAGGCGCAGGTGTCTACACACTAGTGAAGTTGGGAGCGGTCGAGGGTGAAACCCCACGCCCGGTCAGGAGCTTCGGCCGCTAAGGACGCAACACGACTTCTCTCCCCCCCCCCCCCTTCTCTAGTCTCTCCCTCTCTAACTCTTCCTCCCCCTCTCTCTCCCTCTCCCTCTCCCTCTGTGTGCGCGCAACAAGGGCCTTGCTTTACCATTCCTATCACTATTATTACTATCATGCTAGAACCCTTATTTTAGTACATGCATGTAAGTTGATTACGCATTTATGGTATCCAAATAATTTTATTTTTTTACGCAACTGATGTAGATCAAAGTTGCGGTTTATAAATTGAACGGTTCGAATCAGTAAAATATTAATTTGATGGCTTTTATTTAAAGAACGCAAGAGAGTTGAACGAAACCTTTATTCTTCTCTATCAAAAGCCAAAGATATGGATAAAGGCCAATTATATGACTTTTCATTCTATCTTAGTACTTTTACTGGCAACAACATATGCACACTTCTATCGAAGAGCGCCACATGTTGATTCAAATCCTGGCTTCGCATATTGTAGGTATGTAAGACGACCACAAGAACTAGTACTGTGAAAGTTTTTTTCTCAAGTTGGAAGGCAGAGTTAGCTGATCTTCGTTGGCTGCTAGGAGCGTCAAATTACATTTGGAATGGACAAAATAAAATAGGTATTCAGTGCACGGAAAGTCCGGTAAGGTGCATAGGAAAAGCTGCGGAGTAAATGATAAAAGGAAGTCAAAAAAATTTTGATTGCATGGGAGGGCAATTGGGTCATTCTAGCACATTTGATAATCAATGAGTTTATGGGTGGCAATTGAACACAAACCCATTAATCAATCCAAACCCATCTACTATAAAATAGATCCAATCCAACCCATTAATTAGTTGCGTTAAAATGGGTCCAATCCATATAACCCAGTTATTAATTGGATCTTAATTGGGTATTAATTGAATCAACTAAAATGATCTAATAAATCATAAACCTAACCCAAACAAAAATAGAAGAGGAATGCTATGATCCATGAGTACGAAACCACCAGGTACATGTCCAGGAATTGAAGGGGCAAGCCACCTCAGTCTGGTGGGTCCCACTTAATTAACCCAAAATAAGGCAAGTTTTTTGACTCCCTCTCTCTCTCTTCTTCCCTTCCCAACCGCTGCCCGACGCCCCCTCCCAGGCTCCCACCATCCTTCTGCCATCGCAACTAGCTTCCCAAAAGATTTATAGATCTCTGAAATCTGCTGGGTTTTGGGAAAGAGTGTTTCTCTAGTTAAGAGGCAATTGCAAATAGAGGTCGCGAGTCAGTATTGAATCCAAAATTAACACCATTACCTCATTTTTTAACCGGTGAATTGAAATGTTGGATGGACACCATTCACCAACATTACTTAGAAGCGGAATGAGTGATAATTTAATAATATTTGAAACCTCATATAAAATTCCTAAACTATACTGCCATGGTGCTTGGTGTGCTACTAGTTGGCAGGGTGGTACAGCTTGGTATGCGTTAAGCCATTATGGATTTGTAGGGGACAAGGAGGCCATAAATGTCCATGCGAGCTCCGCTATCATGGTGGAAGCTTTAGTTGCTTTGAAGCATTTGTAACAGGATGAAAGAAGGGTTTGGGCAGGGTAGAAATTGTTGATCGGCCAATGCTGATATGCTTGTTATTCCTTTTTCGTTGGATTTTACTACTAAATTATTAAGCTAATGAATTTTCATATGTACCTGTAACAGAAGTTCCTAGGTTGTAATTAAGGGGCAACTTATATTTTAGCTGAGGGAATCATCTATAATGACTTAGTAGTACTGGTAATGAAATCCAATGTCCGGCCATGTTTCCTAAAAAAAATAAAACCAACCCATTTTTTCCACAAACCAAAAGCAATTCGCATGCCGGTTATAACCTTCATTATAAATACTAACAACTGTACAATAATAAGTGGTTCAAATTAAAAATAAAAATAAAAACAAATGACAACACTTGCAACAAACAGACTTGAGGTGGACGTTGAAGCGATCAGACCTTGAAATACCAAACTTAATTCCAATATGACTTAGAAGAAGAGACATTTTAAAACAAAAGCTCTAAATTAAGAGAAATGGTTTTTGCACTCCTTTTTAATTCGACAGCATATTTTTTTTCGTGTTCTTATCCATGTGGAAGATCGCAATGGTAGATTAGTTGTTGGCTTGCATTGCAAGGACCTTGAGCCAAGCTGGCCGAGCCAGGATATCAGCGCACCACGCGCTAACATGGGGGCGTGAATCAACCAATTTCTTCATTTGGCTACCCATCAGTCGTTGAAGGCGAGGGAGGTGGTGCAGATCCACCAAGGTGAAGTCATCTCCACCCAAGTACTTGAACTGAGCGAGTCGAACCTCGTATATGTCCAAAACTCGAACCAATTTGGCCTCCTTCTCCTGCACCACTGCTGCATCTGCCGTCCCACCCAGCTTCGAAGCTGCCAGATCAAACTGGTGTGCCTCCACGTCCATCCACACCGACGCAATTGCCATCTTCTTTCCATCATAGATCAGTTGGGTCCCCTTGTCTTCATAGGCGTGCGCGATGTATAGGTTAATTGCCCTCGACTCTGCAAAATTCCGATATAAAAGTCAAATGGAATAGGTTTCTCTAAATTTTCTAGTTTGAATTTCAGCATAGTTCTAATTACCTAATCTCAATTTTTGGAAATTATAGAGTCGGTGAAGAAAACATCATTTGGCAAAATATCAAATCGATAGAGTTATATGAGAACCACAAAATCATAATTTGTCTTCTAACCCAAAAACAAAGGTCTACACAAAGTCATAGGAAATCAAATGCAATCAGATTAATTGTACAACTAACTACCAAATGCCCCAATTAGTCTTACTTAATTTGTGCAAGGACGCATAATATATCTCAATTAGTTTTAGAAATGGCCGATCTGTTTGTATTAGCTAGGGAGGTAGTAATCTTTACCAAAGAGCGTCATATCTCCATCTTCAAACGCCGGCACAAGACCAAATGGCTACACGATCAGGGGAGAGAAAAACTAAACAAGTCAACAAAGAAAATGAAAAATTATACGTAGTAGAAGTAGTATTAGTAGTTTGTTGTACTGTACAATTCTTGCGTACGTACGTTGAGAGAAAGGAAAGGTTGCTTCTTGTGGGCACCAGTTCTCATGCCGACTGGAACAAACTCGAAGTCGAGTTCTTTCTCGTAGAGGCAAGCGAGCACTCGTTGGGTTGCGGATGAAAACACTTCTCCGTGGACCTTCATTGTTGCCGTTTCGACTGAGATCGATAGGATAGCTAGCTTTGTGAGTAAATTTAATTTGTATTGTCAAAAGTCCTAAGAGAAACGTCCGGAGATGGTTGTTAAGGACTTATTAATTTTTGGGTAGACTTTGGGAGACGTCGTTGAAGGGATTTTTAAATTGTGGGGTTTGGAGTGTGATCACTTACTTCGTTTTTCCGAAGTTTTTTTTTTTTTAACAACCGGATGTCCGGGTCAATTTGAGAGCATCTCGACTAATTTTCGGGACTTTGAAGGTAACGACTAGACATAACCCCCAATGATCCCAAGATTTGAAATTACTCCCTCTGTTATCAAATAATAGTCCACCATGAAAATACATGCAATTATTCAACCAAAAACTGGTGTCAAAAAAATTTAAAAATTAGTGCAAGAAAATACCTTATATTTTTTTCGAAAATTGCAAGTATGGACTACCATTTAGAAACAAAGGAGGTACTAAATTTTAGAATTAGATTTGTTGAGGTTACCGTTTATGTAAGTAATTACCCAACTACTTTTTTAAGTTTAAGAACACTGATCATACAGTGGTGGATCATCCAAAACATTTTTAAACGGTGAAATTAAGTGCGAAGGAAAGAAATGATAAAATAGAGGGTTGAACGTAGACTTTTGGATGGTGGAGCCACCATGCGTGGCCGAATATGACTGCTACTATTAACTGGACAATATTTTATATTATCTCGTCGTCGTATTTATAAAATATTGGTATTGAATTCAGATGATTGGTGAAATCAATAAGTCATAGACTGATGGCAGATATAGTATTTAATAATAGCTCGATCGGTGCGATTTATTGCAAAAGTTTCCAGAAGTAACTTCATTAATTATTAGATACGTACTACTGTACTATTTTAGATTTGTTGTTATCTTTCAAGCTAGTCAATGAAATTTTTTATTATCTCATCAGTACTGTTTATTACATTTTGTTTGGTTGTAAATGTACATCTTATACAGTCGTCACTCCATTCATTCAAACCAGGACACAATTTTCAGATGATTGCGGATGCATGGTAGGGTAGTGGTTATGATAATTAGTTGATTACTATTTTGCAAATAACAGCCGTTAGTGAATATATATTATTATACAGTATGTGTTCATTTTTAAAATGTCCACATCAATATATCGTAACATCGTTATACACTCTTCTATGGCTCTTGAAGTTGCCTAGCTTCTACCCCAACTACCCCAACTGGTTAACCAAAGTTGAGTCGCTCTTCGATTTAAAGCCTCGAAAGCATTTTGCTTTATTCCAATTGGCAAGACACTTTGGAGTGTTTTTAAAGTAGAAAAAGTGTTAGTGAAACTGGGCAGTACTCCATCTAATACACTACTGCGTATGCTAATTGATATCCCTCCCATTACTCTACTCATAGCTCATGCTATTAAAATCGGATCTGATCAAATTCACCAAATCACGAAAGTTGATCAAACTTTCAGACAACAAATTTCATTCTAGTCATAATGAACATAAATTAAGCACTACTATTTTGAAAAACATGAATATTTTTTCCAGATTAATAGGATAAAAATTGTTGGACTATTTCTCCACCACCATCTCCAACACCTTTGCCCAAGCTGGCCGCGACGTAATGGCGGCACACCATGCGCTGACCTTTGGCCGCTCCTCGAAAAGCTGCTTCACCGGCGTCCTCATCAGATAATGCAGGCTCGGGAGATGAGTTAAATCAGCCGAAGTAAATTTATCACCACCCAAAAACTCAGAATTTGTAAGCTTCTCTTCATAAACATCTAACACTCCGGCCAACTTGGCCTCTTCCAAGGCCACTGCCATCTCATCAGGCGGCAGGCCATTCTTCGGCTTGTACACGAGTTCTGAGATCAGCTTCAAAGCCGGTGGATCGAAATGGTGGTCTTCCACGTCGATCCACGTGCTTACTATCCCTTGCATCTTTGGCGCCATGTAGATTTGATTTGTCTTTGGGTTTAGGTAATTGTGTGAAACGCATCTCATGATTGACCTCGACCCTGGCGTTAACAATGGATTAAATCAAGAGTTAGAATTGGTAAAAAAAATAGTGATATGCTTCTCGTCATACTTTCATGTTCTAATGCACTTCAGAATCACACATTCATATGAAGCCTATGATTAGGTATACAAGTCACTCATGAATGTGTAAAGTTGTGAGCCTACCAAAAATGATCAAGTCTCCATCTTGAAAAATTGGAAGCATGCCCAACGGCTGTAGGTACGTAAAGGGAAAAGGAAAGTAATAGGTTAGCGCACTCATCAACACAACCATGGATCAAAACATTGAAATCGATTTAGGAAGATGTTAGCTAGATTACGCTGAGAGTGAGGAAAGGTTCCCTTTTATGCTCTCCGGCGTTGAGGTCCAAGGATACAAACTCGAACTCGACTTCATGCTCCAAAAGCGAAGCTAGTGCTCGCATGGTGGCCCGAGATTCAACGGCGCCGTACAGTTTTCTAGCAGCCATGTGTGTGTGTGTGAGAGAGAGAGAGAGCAGAGAGAGAGAGGTGGATTTGGATGTCAAAACAACATGGTGATACCAGGCTAGCTTGAAGAAATGGGGTCCATTTCAATAATTTCGCAAGTGGTGAATATCACGCTTTCAAGTGTTAACGGAAACAACCATCTGGGTGGTAGCCCAGCTGGCCCAGGTGATGGGCTTAAGTGCCTGTCCCTCCCATGCACTCGGGTTCGAGCCCCTCCAGTTGCAAAAAAAATATTTATGAGCTGGAGGGACGTGTGGAGGGCCCTGTGCCAGCTGTGCGCCTAGGTGGTGCTGTGGTGACGGCCTGTCCTCACGGACAGTAGCTATGGCTCGGACATTCCACAGCGGGTTAGAGAGCCCCTATGGTCACGCCCAAGGGGGTTGCTACGCCGGTCGCCCCCTCCTGCCCTTTTCACAGTTCAAAAAAAAAAAAAAAAAAAGTGGTAACGGAAACACTGTAATGAGGGTGCACTTTAGGACGTGTAGGGCATATCACATCTGTTTGTGAGTATTTTCGGATTGATTCCGAAAAAGAATTTAAAATTTTATTTGAATTCGGACCGTTGAAAACACTCATAGACGATTAAGATTTATCATGTAGCGGGTCCCTTTCAAACTTCATATTGTTACAAAAGGATTATTTAATGAGATGTTCTTTCAATGGTGCTAGTTCCACACACACTACACATTCTAGTGTGTGTATGGGGTCCACCACTCATGTGAGTGTAGGTGTGTGTTTGTGTGTGAGTTTGGGTACGTCACTAGAATTATTGATATTCTTTTGCACAAAGGTTCCGTGAACAGGTTGCGTAATCTCAACCGTTTATTCGCATAATTAATGACTAAGATTTGTTTTCAATTATAATCGGTCATAATTAACTCTTCTTCGAAAAAATTTCATTAATATATTTACCATTCAAAACACTTTTAGACGATCACGATTAAATATTGTAAATAATTGTTTACAACACCTACGTAAGGAAGATTTTCTCTTATTTAAAACCGGAAAAGGTTGCCATGTACGAAAACAGTTTTTCTTTTTCCTCCACACTGATCTGAGCTGAATTTATGAGTTGTGTTTGTTTTGTAGTAGTATTTAGGAAAATTCAAATCGCAAGAAAGATTTGTAGAGAACCAAGCAAGGAAGAATGTGTTTGGGCTCATTCCAGATCCCATAAAAATTTAGAAAAATATCCATAAATTTTTAAATATTATTTTATGGAGCTCTGTAAAAAATCAGTTCCAACGAATATCGATAAATATTACTTTTAGATTCGTAGGGGCGAAACTGCTTAGTTTGCTTATATGAATTTAAAAGTAATATTTATCGATGCCCGTTGGAGTTGATTTTTTACAGAATTCCATAAAATAATATTCAAAAATTTATAAATATTTTTTTAGATTTTTTGAAATCCGGAATGAATCCAAATATATTCTTTC
>BPLS01026789.1:0-19107 GCA_019656275.1 Rhododendron kiyosumense
GAATGACTCCAACTGAATAGGTCCATTTCGTTTAAAAATTGGTAAATCCGAATGAAAACAGAAATTCAAAAACTTGTTTTTGGATTTTTAATGAACCTTTTCAAATACTATAACTCTTCCCCCCCCCCCCCCCCCCCCCCCGACCTATTTAGTTAATATAATTGACATTTTCGGGGTACTTAGAATTATTATTTTTACTGTATTCATACGAATTTGTACTAGGGCTCACATGACTCTCTCACATCAAACATGACCCTGACACACAGGGTCATGTTTGATGTGAGAGAGTTTGTATGTGGTTAGAAAATTATTAACAAGAAGAGATTATATGGTTAAAAGAGGACTGTGCGTCTGTGCGGCATAATCAATTCCCAAAATCATACTTGCATCTAATTGGTCGGACTGCTAATGAAGATGTATGCAATTACCTAATTAATGATGAGTGATATCGCTTGACTAATGACTATCACATCTTTTGAATATTTAATAATATCGGGTATTTCGTGTTATAGTTATTCAGCGATTACTTAATTCATCAATTAATAGTTGCATTAATTTTATTGACGAGGCGGCTTGAATATTATTTGGACAATATTCTTGCACTTGATCAGTAGGAGGTCAAGGGTTCCATTTTTTCTTCCTCTCTGCACGCCCAATCACGATTTTAATAATTAATAATAATATAGAATAATAAAACTGACGTGCTCCGATCCACCTCATGAGATCAGTGAGGACGCACATCTCAAATGAAGTCAGGATAAATATATTTTCTTTTGCTTACTCTACAGAACTTTGTCTTAACGAGCAAGTTTTTTTATTTTATTTTAATTAGTACATGACATAATCCCTTAGCCTCTAAGATTTAGTTTGGCCACCTCAGTCTCCCTAGGAAATGACAAACGTACCCACCTCAGTCTCCAGCAGATTTATTTTATTTTATCCTACTTCACTACTAATTAAGTAGGATCTAATCTATGACTGAATCTAATTAGTCGGCCGGACAAAGGTGATCACACAACACAGTAAATTGACATGAGGGAAGTCAACCCTTGCCAGACCAAAGATTTTTGCCGTTTAAAAAAAGAAGATGGATTTCCTAAAAAAAATTAGAAGAAGAAGAAGAAGAAGGAATTTATACATGATAGAACTTCAAATTTATGAGACGCTGGCTTGGTTCATATGCTGAAACTTGGTTCATGTCCTGGGTTTTCTTCTATTGTCTAAATGAACTACTAAATGGGTTAAAGCCTTCAAAAATACGGATTTCAAGACATGTCATTTTCTTCACTTTACACTAACTAAAAGTTCATTTAGCGAAAATAACTTGTCTAAAGCGCTCTCTTTCTCTCTCTCCCCACCTTCACGGCAACTTTGCCGGCGAGGATTCCAATCCTGTTCAGTTGGTTATTTTGACTTGGACGGACGGGGAGGTTCGATCGATGGCCAATTTGATTTGGGTTTTGTTCGATCGGGATAAATCTAAACTAATTATTTGGCTTTTGTGTCTTCACAGCTACGTATTTCACCGGTGACGATTAATTGGTTAGTTTGAGTTCGACAGGGAGGTTCGACGGCGGCTTCAGCGAGTGAATTTGATTTGGGTTTTGCTTGGGCAATTAAAAATTGTCAGTCAGAAAATTGAAATGCAGTTTTTTCATGCATAGACATTGTTTCATCAAATTAATACAGGCGATCAAGTAATCAACCCTTATTTACTTACCAGATACAAAAGGCCTATTCATAAATAAATAAAAACTCCATGCAGTAGCGTACGTAGAAAAACACCCCCGGCCACTCCTCTGACAGACAGAATCAAAGAAGAACTCGTGAGTCATTTGCCATTCCCTCCCAACCCGACAAGACGTAAGTAAATCTCATATCAAATGAACATGCAGTCATTACATTTTGTGACGTGGTCTTGTGCCTCCCATGGTATGGAATTTGCTCACGAGTAGGAACCGTTGCATCGATATGTGTACCATCTATAGCCAAAATACAATCCTATAGCCAAGGACATAAGTAAATGTAACTAAATGTTAGACAATTTTATAATACCATGTGCAATATGAAGAGAAGGGATTACTGAAACTTATTATAATACCTTAAAGAATGGCCAGTACTTTGGATTGTGCATAATCGATCTCTACTCGTTTAAAATACTAAGAGATGGTTTCCCTGACTGTTAGAATTGCTCTTGGATTATGTAATTTCTACTGTTGTGTCCAACTACGAGCAAAAATATACATACTTGCTCTTGGACTGTTAAGTACCTTGAATGCTTTAACCTAGTGTGTACTTTAAGCGTTTCACAAAATGCAATAAAAACATGTGTTTCCATTCGAAAACCTTCTTCACACCTTGCATCATGACCATTAAAACCTCTAATACATAATCGTGTCCTCTTAATTAATACTCCCTCCGTCCCAAATTGATTGTCCAATCCGCAAAACGGAGCGCTAAAAATAATACAATTTTTGCAAGAAAAAATCAAAAGTTTTTCAACAACTTACTAGATATCAATGCGAATTTTTAATTTGTGAAAAAAGTTTGAATTTTTTCTTGAAAAAATTGTATTATTTTTAGCGCTCCGTTTTGCGGATTGGACAATCAATTTGGGACGGAGGGAGTATAAAGGTTCGACATGGAATACGAATATAGTATTTTTGATGATGTTCATGTAGTGCTAGGGTAACCAATGTGATTATTGTTTCGTCATCTGAATCAAACTCCAATTCCTTGTCACTATCATCGCTAGACTCCATTTGGCTACAAAAAAGAGTAGCATACACAAAATTTGCTAGATTGAAGAATTGATCATAAGCAATGCAAATCATGCCTTAGAAAAAAGAAAAGAAAAGAAGAGGCAACAAAGCAATAATGGAGATCGAAAAGGGACCACAGTATCTGATGAAAACAAGAAAGGGTACCCCAGTAGATGAAGGTATTCATTAATTCCTTTGAACTCTCTCTCTCTCTCTCTCTCTCTCTCTCTCTCTCTCTCCTAAATGAGTGTATCATGAACGGCCAAAAAAAAAAAAAAGAAGAGTGTGTCATGAAGGAAACATCTCTACCATACCATGATAATTAATGATCTGAATGATCACCAATCGAAATCAAACAAAAAGAAGAAGAAAAAGAAGACATATTCAGGGATGAACCAAAAGGAACTAACTAGAACTGTAGAGTTTTGCCAACTGTAGAGTTTTGCCAAAGTTCTATTACTACGTAATAACTACGCTGGCTGGTTTAATTATATGGTGACATTTATCATCGTTTTGCCGAAGTGTGACCAGATTCTGACTGATACTGTATGCCAGAATTGGGCGAGTGCGTACTTGAGCATTATTGAGCTGTGTCCCAGCTAGTATTACTCTAGGTTGAATATAGAGCCCCCATATATGGAAGGAATAACCAGTCAAACTCTCTAACCATATACAATTGTACATAGATATTTCTTATTGTTTACACCAGGTTCTGCTCTGAATCCCACCAAAATCTTGTAATTAAGGTGTGACTTTGTCCAGTACAGAACAAATAGATATCTGCCAAACTGCCAGATCAAATCACAAGAATGAAAAACCACTTCGGTTAAATTCATACTTAGTCATAGGTTCGGTTAATAGATATCTACAACATTGCATCAGTTAGAGGCATCAGTTTTTTTTTTTGGCAATGGTAAAACATCCAAAATGAAGTCTGATCATGTCTGTAGCTTTACTATTTTTTCTATTCCAACGCGATAAATTAACTAACCCCAACTTGAGAGAGATTGTGTCCAACCTTTCACAGTCATGTACATGGCCGGCAGACTTGCATATGTTGTTGACAGACTCTAATGATTGGCCTTCTTCAAAGACCATGTTATCTGAGTTGGCAACAACATCGTTTCGAGCATTAGATACTTCCATTATCTTCAATGAAATGTTACAGTAGCCACATTAAAGCTTGTGGAAGAGTAGAATATAATTGAAACAAAGAAGAGAGATAAGTATAGGATATAATTGTATAATGCAAAAAGGCCAACAAAGTACTAAAAACTGTCGAAAAAGAAGATTGTCCAGTGACATCATAAGATTGCCCATTAACAGTAGTCTAGCAAGAAAACAAACCACAAAAGTTCCATATCCAAACAGTAGTCCAACAAAAAGAGAAAACAAACTAATCACATAAGTCTTACAACCCACAAAAGCTTACAAACCAACTACCTAACCAATAACCATGTCCCAAACCAAACCAACCATAAACAAAAGTTCACACACATATGCAAGGAAGTCCTTCTTCCTTTGCTCTGACATGCCTATTCTTCATAAATAAATAAAAACTCGATCCATCCAGTAGCGTACGTAGAAAATTAAAACACCCCCGGCCACTCCTCTGACAGACAGACAGAATCAAAGAAGAAACTTGTGCAAAGCAGTCGTAAACATATGTTGTGCAATTATGCCGTTTGTTTTCTCAGTGGGGTGAAAGGCGTCCCAAAACACAAACTTGTTTGCATCCTTGCAAGTGAATGGATTGAGCCGGTCGCACGCATACCCCATCTCAAACATTCCGGTGGCGCAACATGCTATTGCTGATTCAGAAAATCCTGCAGGAAACCAATATTTATTTATGGACAGTAGTAGGATATCAAATATTAAAAAAAATACACATTTGCCTGTTATTAGGTCCTTTTTTTTGCAATGAAAGAACACAACAGATATCACAGTTTTCGTGGAATATTATTGGGATGATTAACTAATACTATCTAGTGGTCAAATATGTAAAATGAGAGATACTTAGGAGCCGTGAATAAATTGTTTGTGGAGGCGGCAAATCTCACCCGTCCGTTTTAACAATCAACGGTCTGGATTTTTAAAGAACTTTTTTGGGAAGAGTCCTGACCGTCCAAAAGTGTTTTGGACATGTGCAATTCACCTTCGTAAAACTTTTTTACAAGAAACACTTAAATTTTTTTTTTTGAATATCTCTTGAACCGTCCCGCATTAAGAATATATAAATATACTACGATTGTTTAACGAGTCAGTGGGGTTAAGTGACCCCAAAAAGGTTTCTCCACCCCACCCATGCTTGTCCGATTCCTAACAAAACAAGCCATAGTAGGAATTTTCAATGTGAAAGCAAATAGAAAAATTTACTACTCCAGTAATTAAAAATAATAGAGATTTACAACATGCATGTGGGGTGATAGTTTAAAATTTAGTGATTTTCAAGGTTTCGTCCATTGCTGCGATTGATGATTCAGATGATACTCTAATCGGCAACAGTTATGTATCTGAGCAAATTTATACCATTACTTATACTAATTCATGATCCAGATTTGGACGGCTCTGCCTAGTCCAAACTTGGACTAGAGATAACGTGAATCCTTTCCAAACTTCATTTAGGCCTTGTTCCACAGTTTTTTGGAAATTTTTCTTATTTTGTCCTTATTCAATTTTTACCGTTAGTTTTGTGCCTAACTTTTGTGGATTAGATAAATAAAAAATTATGACTTTTACCCAAATATTTTTAAAAATATCTAAGATAAAGCCCAAAAAAAAACCCGATTTTTGGTATTTTTTCTTAGATATTTCCAAAAATATATATTTGGGTAAATATAAATTATTTTAACTTTCCCGATTCCTCTTTTTGATATTTGTGTGTCAGTCCTCTTTTTCGATTTTTGCATGTCAGTCCATCACAAATCGAGTATTTTGGCAACATAAATAACCTCAAAATTCAGAATAAGCCCAAACTTACCATATAACGAAGGTCTTCGGACTATTTGCATAACAACGTAATACGGATTTGAGAAAACCAGCGTAATACCCTGTAACTCTTTATTCAGCTCCCCTACCAAACCCTTCAGCTTACCATTAAACTGCATGGCCACAACATTATAACTCTCCAGACACTTATTTCCGTCCCGAAAATTCGTCGTCCTCTCCAGCGGCAAACACCCCATGGGAGGAACCCCGCCGAGGGAAATCTTCCTGGCTCCCAAATCGAACAGGGCTTTGACGAAACCCCTGGCGATTCCGACGAGGAAAACCTGGTACTGCTCTATGGTGTACTGGGATTGCCTGTCGCGGAGGGTGTAGTAGTTTTCGAGGAAGTCATTTGTTCCTAGGCTTATGATGTAGACTGCCTGGGTTAAGGTTTCTTTGGCCTTTTGGTCGCCGAGGTAGGTTCGCAGTTTGGTTTGGTATTCCTTGTAGTATTCCAGTTCCTTCCACATTGGTATCACAGACTGCAAGAAATAGTGAAAAACCATAAAATTTGGAATCATTTGTGATTAAATGATCGGCAACAATTTTAAGGCCCGGCTCCATTCTGCAAAGGGAAATAGATACTTATTTTTTGAATTAAAAATGATGTGTTGTGAGAGAATGGGGAATGACCTGTCTCGTAAAAAGAAAAAATACTAAAAAAATAAAAATCTTTAAAGTTATATGGTTGTTTTTTTGGTCCCTTCATTCTTTCTATAGTTGTGTTCACCACGCCTTAGTGTTGCACCTTTGATTTCTTAGTGTTGTGACAATTTGTTCGACACTAATTTTCCCTTTGGTTTATGATTAGAAAGAAAGTGTCAAAATCTAAAATTTTGATTTTTGAGAAGCTAAAGCCTAAAGCTATATCTCAGAGCCACAATATGATACTAACTACTTAGCGGCCGGTTGTTTCGACCTTTTTGTTCGGTTTTGGTTTTGGAACCACACCTCTCTCCCAGCACGGCCTGGTCCCTCATAAATGTCATCTTTAGTTATTATTCTCATTTCTCTATTTCTCTACGTATTTTTCTATTTGGTGGATGCTGTTTTCTCAAAGTTTTTCCTTTCTAAGAGGAACTGAAAATGTCAAATATCTGCTGACAAAGACACGAGCAAATTGCACATACAGAATAAATAAAAAAATGACATTGCCAAGTTCGTAAATGAAGTCTATTTATTAGAATACTCACTAGCACATCAGAAGTAGCATTGTCATAGCCAGTTCCAGCGGAGGCAAATGTCACTCCAACAGCAAAATCAGATATATTGTATGTTGGATCCAAGTAAGCCGGCACGGTTGGCCTGAGACCAAATGCCTCAGATATAAAATCAGTAGGAACTCGGCCGTTGGAAAATCGGCCCGTTGGGCGGCCCCCGGTGTAGTCGCGACCATAAGGCTCGAAATTGCTCCGAGCAATCGTTGGGATCTGGTTGTTATTCCCGGCATCAACGGACGAGTCTCCGAAGACTATAATTGCCGGGACTTTTCCATTGCATTTGATAACTAGGATTAGAAATTGCGTCAAAAGAAGCCATGGGATGGGCATAAATGCCATTGTTATGGGAGAAAAACTGGTTATGGAGTAGTACTGGAAGGACTTTGGGCTGAATAAATAATGGTGAGGGAGAACAAATGTGAACTTTAAATCAGTCGTGGAAATTTCAATAAGTTTGTTGGGAGGTTTCATTTAATTCCCAACTGTGAAAGTAAGCTAAAAAGTCTCTGGTTTTTAAGGAACAAAAACAGAAATATTGACCATGCATGTCTGCCGTCTGGGATATAATTGTCAAACAATTTTGCTATTTTCTTTTTGTTAATAACCGGATGTCCAGACTAGTTTGGACGCACCTCGCCTAATTCGGGGGTCCTAAAGTCAAAGATTAGGTAAACTCTCCGGTCACCCTGAGGTTTGAAATGTTTGGCCTCTGTGGAAATATTGAACATACAACTTCATGGAGAAGAAACACTTGTTTGTTTTCTCGTGCTCACTCGGCCAAACCCGTTGGGGTTAATTCTGCTGCTATTAACACCAAAATTTTGCAGCCCATAAACCATACACCCCTCACAACAGTGTGAACCCTATGTTTACAATTTGGTGGCGACCGCGGCGTCCACCCCAATTCTGAATTTGTGAGGGGCCAACTTCATGTGGGACAGATGATCATTAATTTTTAAACACTTCAATGTTCATGTTAACTTACGTCCATTTCAACTAATCTTGGAGGCCCAATTCCACCGCCCACTTGCGGGGAGCCCAATTAAAACCGAACAGACAAATTGTTACATATGGACTGGTGGAATTAATAGCACATGGGTGGTTTCGGATCTAAAAACTTAAGAGGAAGCAAATCCTTAAATCTCAAGCCTCGACCACCCAATCAACTCGGGTTGTCCATGTGGATTACTTTGTCAAGGTACAAAGACAAATCTGCATAATGTGTATTGAAGAAGATCATATAGGAGTGAAGAACTAAAAAACTAGTAGGAAGCAAGTGAATGATAAGATTCAGAAAGAAATTAAAGCCAAAGAGAAGGGGCGACTCTGTGAATGTATACTAAATTTGAACCCGATGAAGTTTGACCGAGTAGTCAAACCTTATAGCCTCTAGAGGGTTTGTCCGGTTGTTACTTCACGGTCACAATTAATCAATCACTTAATTTGTATCTCTAGCTACCCACCGAAAGAACAACCAAACAAGAAGTAATTAATATGGATTAGAAAGAGAATGTTCACGTGGTTGCATGGGTTAGGGGATGTGGTGTAGGTGAATAAAAACAGTTGGGTGGTTGGCTGGGAAATGAAAGCTCTCCAACAGAAATGGAGGCGCCTGTACGATGCCTCTTTGCAGTGTGGACAAGCCTCCTTGTACGCCCAGTGTTCATCAGCCCATTACGGTCCAGTTTCAGGCCGTTGTTAGCCGTTCCGTGCCAGTCGTTGGCCCCCGATGGTGATCCGATATTTTTCCTTCAACACTTGTGTGGTTCATGCAGCTACCATCTCCGATCAAATTGATTTTTCGAGCGATGACATATTTGACAGAAGCTACAAGATGAGCGGTGCGAATTATCGCTGTGATGAACACTATACAGGATCAAGCCTCGTCCTTGCAGTGTGGTGTGGGGTTAATGGATTTGCAATAGAACAAATTAGGGAAAATGACGGCCAATGACATATTTTGATAATTAATACCTGCTAAGAACATTTTTTTCATTAACAAATATTCTTAGCATGTCTTTAAAAAATATTAATTATCAAAACACGCTATTTACCGTCATTTTCCCAACAAATTAAAGCTACTTTTCATTGCTTTTACCATCTATACGTACTTTTGCGGATGCTATGAATTCTGATGCCTTTATAGCTTTTATTGGAATAACATTATGAAAGATGAGAGAGCAAATAATTGACTACCTATGATGCTGAACACGGATAATGCACCGATACCGATATCGACACAGAGATACGAGAATTTTTAAAAAATGGGGACACGGACATGGACATGGTGAGGGACACGCCATGTGTATATTTATTAATTATAGTTTGACACCCAATTTTTTTTTAAAATTACAAATTGGCCTTAATTTTAAAAAAAAATTATAGTTTGACTCCAAATTTTTTAAAAATTACAGTTTGGCCCCAGTCGTGTCCCCAGCTGTGTCCCTGTAAAAAATTTAAATTAAATTATGGGACACGCCACGTGTTCCCGCGTGTTCCCACTGTGTCCTCATGTCCGACACTGCGATACTTCAACCTCTAGAGATGTCGGTGCTTCATAGCTAACTACTTTAATAATAGCATTAAATCGGACTCTATCGTGTTAAAAAGTGTGAGCTGAAAAATTACAAAAAAAGAAAAAACGTACTCCACTCGAGCTCAAAGCATCTCTGTGAGTAAGACGGAACTGTCCGGGAGAAAATGTGGCTAATAACACGACATACGCGGTTGGGCCCATTTCTTGATGGTTTGGACTTCTGAAGCAATTGCTAACTTAGCCTTTCTCACTCTGGACACAAGCTGTTGCCTTTTATCTATTAGCGAGAAAAAGGACGCAAGAAATGCGATTACGTGTATCGTACTTGTTCAATTCATCGCCTTTCCTTTACAATTATGATTCTATGAATATTGTTTTCCTCTTCAAAATTCACTTTGCACAGCGTGAGTAATCTTGTTCATTTCACTGAATGCCTTGGTGTACAAAAATAAAGGATTGCATTCAGACTTTTAGCTCCGTTTGATTACGGTGATAGATGGATGAGATTCGTAAGGAGATGTGATTAAAATTGAGATTGGTAATGAGAAGAGATTGGTAATAAGAAGGGATTGATAATGAGTATGTTTGTTTCGGATGAGATTCGATTATGGAATTATTAATATTATGTTTGTTTGAGATGAGATTAAATGATAGAATTGAATTGATAGAAGAGATTGGTAATGAGAAGAGATTAATAATGAGTAGATGATGGGATAAGATTATCAATACCATCTCCAAGATGGTATTAGCATTAGCAATCCCACCGGATTGATAGTCTGGGCAATTTTTGGGATACCAAACAAGGTATTGATAATACTCTACCCTACCAATCTAATCCCAACCACTTGGAGGGTTATCAAACGGGGCCTTAGTACTTGGTTTTCTGACTTTCTCCATCCCGGACCCATCTTTCAATCTGTTCTGCATTTGAAAGCAACTATTACTAGCAGTAACAGATCAACTTGAACTCAACTCCCTGCCGCTGTCTTTGCCCAAATGGGGATTGTGAAATTTCAGTGCATAGAAAAGTATGGACCTATCTGTGTCCATAACCTTTGGAGTTTGGACCTTCCCCTAATCAGGTAGTACTACTTTAAGTATCGGCAGTGCCGGCCCCGCCGATAATTAGGTTGTCCAAATCTGATCTTCTGTTTGGTTGCCCCTAAATATATATTTTTTGCTGGATTTTTAATATTTTTTTTGTATACATACAAATTTTTTTTTTTTGTTGCCCCTTGCCGGGGGATTGCCCGAGCCTGCCAGCTTGCAAGGCTTACCCCTGGCCGGCCCTGAGTATCGGCCATAACGTATCGGCTGCTACGTATCGGTTTTTCAGCCTTCCGATACCGCCATACCCGGGTATATCACTGCTACCCAACATTCACTCCCGTATCAGTCGATTCCAGATACGTATCACTTAGAGTCTGATTTTTTGACTGCTTCACAGCCACTGCAGCGCCAAACATTTTTTAAAAGGTTCACCTTTGCTGCACTGCACCTGATTTACGCTACGTATCATTTGATACCTCCGCTACCGCTATTTAAAATCTTCCGTAGGAGTAACTAGTTGGCAGTGGGAATGTAAGAGCAAAGGAGTGGGCAGAATAAAGAGCTATAAGGAAATACTGATTTTACAGCAGGTACGATCGAGGTCCCCTACTGATTCCAGAGTATATTCTTTTTCGAATGCCATCTTCTTGCTTCCAAGGTCAGGGACCAGATTAGCAGACCCTGGAAATACACCCATATCATACATCATCAAATTCCCGCAAATGACTGTGTGCCACAAGACGTTGCTTACTTAACAACACATAGCTTTTAGACGATTTGGTGGGAGGTCCGGTCTCCGATTCCATTCGGGTTGTGAATACCTGCTGGCTATCTATCCAATCCGATCGAACAGTTTTCTCATAGTGGGTGTTGGAAAAATATGCTTACTTTTTGTGATGAAAACCGATAATATAAGTGCAATAAAATTGGAACTCAAAACCTAGAAATCGAAGCAACAATGTTGGTGATTAAGGCGAGTGTGAGTGTGTCACCCTCTGTACTTAAGACAGATTCGTCCCTGTTATGGTGCTTATAGTTTACATGAACGTCTGTCTCCCAGTATTACTCGATCGAACTCCCTACAGAAGAAGCACTTCAATCGATGGGTCTGTTAAATCTTCTTGTGTTTGTACTCTCTCATATGAATGAACACGAATGAAAGAGAAAAATCCATCATTCCAAATGAATGAGAAGAATGATATTTATAAACTAACTGGTGATTCTACGAAAGGTCACCAAAAGAAGGGGCACCTTTATTCATAAAAGATGCGTCCATTCACGATGAAAATGTGTCACCCAAAAGATACAACTCCAAATCAAATCAATTTACATTCAAACAAAATAAAAATATCACTTTCAATAATATTTTCCAACAATGGGTACTTTCGGCCCGGTTGCTCTATACCGTGGTATTTTGTATACAGAAGGCTATTCCCAATTCAAGGTTCTTTCATAAGAATTACTCATTGTATTCTTATCCTCCATACCGGCATTTCTGCTGATATTGCCTTAAACATAGATTTTAAGCCACAGCACCTAGTTCTTGTGTTTTTGTCTTGCTAATTGTATATTTATGTGATTTCTAGTCATCAAAACAAAAGCATGGATGACCAAAAAATTCAGGGCAATTGGGAACTGTGGCTTGTGCCGATGTGGATACCAGTAAATGAGTTCTACAAGACGAACAGTCTCAACACATAACATTCACTCAAATCTGTATAGTTTCCAACGGTGAACTTGTAATTAATAGCCAATATTTCAACAAATTTTTTTTATATTTAACCACAATATGTAACTCCATAATATGGAGAATGACAACTCCCCCGTAGTAAGTACATCCATAGAACAAAATAACTAGCGCCAACAGCTGGCGCTGCCGCCGCCGCCGCCACCACCACTCTAATATCACTTCTTTGAACAGATACTTCTAATACTAACAACAAGGATAATGTGATTGATACAACAAAACGTATATAGCCACCGCATTATATGGTTGGTACTGCAATTACACGACGGATACGTAATAACAAATCAAAAGAAAGCACTAAGATCATGTTTAACCACATGATCGGAGATGATGCGGTTGGTTTTCTCCGTCGGGTGGAAAGAATCCCAAAAAACATATTTACTTGCATCAGTGCAAGTAAAAGCAGTGTATCTGTTGCACATGTAACCCATCTCGAACATCCCAGTGGCACAACAAGCAACTGAGGAAACGTCAAAACCTGGGTTGAAGAGGAAAAACAGTAAAACAAAATTAGGTAATAAACGTATTTGGTTGCATGTAATAGAGGGAATGAAATCGAAAATTCAAGGTTGCGTTACGCATATACGAACGGAAATCACCGATAAAACCATCGTATGTTAGTGGAAGCAATAACTTTTCGTGGCATATATACAATTCATCCGCATGGAATATGGAGGATTTAAACCATATTAGTCTTCAGAACACCACGTTTAGTATGTTAGCTGAATAGAAGGGTCACGTGACCCCATTATCCCGTTTTCTATTGAAAAGGTGAGTTGGCTGAATAGAAGGGTCATGTGACCCCATTATCCCGTTTTCTATTGAAAAGGTGAGTTGTGGTCACGTGACCCGTGGACAGAAAAATAAGATAACTTCTCTACAAAATAAAATGCATTGTGAACAGGGGCTGCCCAATCATTTTTCACGGACATAGGCAAGATCTACAATTTTTGCCGATGTAGAACTAATTTTGTCAATCCAAATTAACCAACAACTATTGAGATCAAAAGCAAAGACGTACCGTACGAAGAGGGTCTCCGAATAATCTGCAGGAAAATGAAGTAAGGATTGGAGAACACCACTTTGGCACCAGGAAGCTCCGCGTTCAGCTTCGCCACCAAACCAGTCATCATCACATTGAACCCCAAGGCCACATTGTTATAAGTCTCAGTACATGCATCCCCATTCCCACCAAGAAAATTTGTGGACCTCTCCAATGGCAAGCAACCCATTGGAGGAAGCCCAGCCAGGGATATTTTCCTAGCCCCAAGCCCGTATATTTCCTTCACGAAATTTTCAGCGATCCCGAGGATAAAATCTTGGAACTGATTGATCGTGTAACGGGACCGACGGTCGGGCATTGTGTAGTAGTTTTCCAGGAAGTCATTTGTGCCAAGGCTTATTAGGTAGAGAGACTCAGTTAGGATTGTGTTAGCCTTCTCGGCTCCCAGATAAGCTCTCAGTTTCGTTTGGTAGTCTTTGTAGTATTCCACTTCCTTCCATAGAGGTATGACAGACTGCAAACACAAACATTAGCAAAAGTTACCTCTGGTTTCTTAGGAAGGTCTGAGGTTTGAGTCTATAAAGAGGCGTCAAATTCCTGTTCACCCATAATAACCCTCTAATCTCCATTGATGTATAAAATATTGACCAAAAAATAAAAATAAAAGGCAAAATTACCCTACTTTCCCCTTGTTAAAGGGGGTGTCCAGAGCTCTGAAATCCTCTCAGATACATGAGATTTCTGTCATTTGCTATGTACTCATTTATTTAATAGGCCTAATAGAACGAGATGTATAATATAACTGGATGCACAGTATTACCGATTCATAATATCACACTCTCTATGTTCTAGTTCACACTTTGTAACGATAAATAAATAAATATTTATTTTTTCTATCATAAAACACAATATATTTGATTATCTAACTACGTAGTCCATGCAACCGCTAATATCCGGTCAAACAAAAGAGCCATATTTGCACAGAACTACCGGTGGTACCGGTACAGCCCGCAAGTAGCAGTGTGGACAACTAGTGGTTAGGTAAAAATGGGCATTTTCTTATTTCCATGTAACATTCCCGAGAAAAAACATTACGCAACATACAAAAACATGGTCATTGTCGCATTGAACAGGTGCACATCAAAACAAACAGTATAGTATAAGGTAATCTACGCAAGATTTTTTACTTTCGGTTTAAATATATAGGGTCCGCTAATATATATATATATGGTGATATTAGATCAAGACACGCATAAATTGGTCCGAACGTCTGAAGTTATCAAAAGGATTTTTTTTTTTGTACATGTACAAAAAGGTTTCATTTTTTTCGGCATAAAGAGTATAAAAAAAAAAGTAGGTCTTGCGGTAAGATTATATAAGCAAGGTAACTTTTACCCAAACAAAATTTTCAGGAAAGTAATCAAAATCAGAAAAATTTATTTATGGAGGCTTTATTAAACTAACTTTTACCCTGCCCAATCTGACGCGTTCAAAAATATTTTGGACGATTCGAATTTTAAAAGAACTTTTCGCTGACCATTGATTGCTGTGACGGATGAGATTGTGTGTCATCGCAAATAACTTATTCACGGAGAAGGTGTGAATAAGTTATTCTCAATCAAAATACAGTACTATAGTTCAGGTTCCTTTGGCTTAACTTTTGGCGACTTTTTGACCCTATCGTTTTAGCTAATTTTTTTCAAATTCTTACAAGAGGGTGTTCGGACAAATAAGCCGAAATGACTTATTTTTTGTCCTTATTCAAATTTTTTTCGTATCACATGGGTTATTGTCAATTTTTTGAGAATTATTGCATCTTTACGACAAGAGAAATTTAAAAAGTAAAAAATTTTGACTAAAATTCAATTTTTTTTGAATAAAGACGAAAAAATTGGCTTATTAAAATTTTTTCGTCTTTTTTCAAAAAAAAATTGGATTTCGGTAAATTTTTTTTATTTTTTAGATTCCTCTTATCGTGAGGTTGCAATAATCCCAAAAAAATTGACAATAAACCAAGTGATACGAAAAAAATTTGAATAAAGACAAAAAATAAGCCACTTTGGCTTATTTGTATTTGAGTCAAATTTTGACATTACATAGTTCGTCACGAGTAAAAAACCATGTTAGGCAAAAGCACATTTATTTATGGGACTTACCAGCACATCAGAAGTGGCATTATCAAAGCCAGTCCCAGCAGAGGCAAAGTTAACTCCGACAGCAAAATCCGAGATACTATACATCGGATCCAAGTAAGCCGGCACAAACGGCCTCAACCCGAAAGCCTCCGATATAAAATCCGGCGGCACCCGGCCGTTGGAGAACCGCCCCGTGGCCTGGCCGCCGTAGAAGTCCCTCCCATACGGCGCGAAGTTGCTCTTCAGGACCGTCGAAATCTGGTTGTTGTTCCCAGCGTCAACGGAAGAGTCTCCGAACACGATGACGGCCGGGACTTTTGCTGCTCCGGTGGTAGCTACCGAAAGGAGGAGGTGAGCTAGGACGAGGTAGGTGAGGAGTGCCATGGTTATGGTTTCTCCGTCTGTCTCATTAAGAGTGATGAAGAAATGGTGGGGTATTAGTATAGGGAGAAGGGTGGCTGGTGATACTAATAAATACTGGGTTTTGGTGGGGTCTGGCCTGAGAGTGTGATTTTTTTATGATGGGTGTGTTTGTTTGTTGAGGTCATTAATGTTGGAAACGCCAGCACTCGGCTTTAAAATTTGTGCATGCTAGCTAGTAGCTAGGCTAGACAGAATGAGTGAAGAAGGAATCTGGCCCGCTTGTTTGCAAACCGTTTTTGGACCGGAAAAGACAGTTCGGTGCGGTTGTAATCGTACAAAAGTGATTCTAGTGATTCAGATTTGCAGACTGACTGACAATCTTTCATAAGAATCTTTTTTTGGGTCAAGTGGAAAATGTCTTTCATAAGAATTGATTATCAAAACAAAAATTCTAACAGCAAGGTCAATTCGTAGGGACAATACATTTGGTTCCATTTTGGATCCCGAAAAAATCTAAAAAAATATCCATAAATTTTTGAATATTATTTCATGGGGCCCTGTAAAAAATCAGCTCCAGCGGATATCGGTAAGTATTACTTTTGGATAGTTTCGCCCATACTTATCCAAAAGTAATACTTACCGATATCTGCTGAAGTTGATTTTTTACAGGGCTCCATGAAATAATATTCAAAAATTTATGGATATTTTTCTAGATTTTTTCGGGATCTAAAATGGGGCTAAACGCATTGTCCCTGCTCATAGCAGAACTGTTATAAAAAGAATGGCCGAGATGGAACTGTTTCTTGCAGCCATGGGCAGAGACATATTGCCATATAGGTACAACCCAGCCATGGGCGGAGACATACAGGGCGGACCCACCTTGGGGCACATGGGATCATGTGTCCCTATGGCCCAGGCCCCATGCCCTTTTAAATTTTTGTTTTCGATTTTGTGTGTGTGTATATATATTTATTAATATTATATATGTCAATAGATGCAAGTTATCATTGTTTGGTGCAGTGGTAAAGTGCTAATTTTGGGAATATGAGCTTGTAAGTTCGAGTCCTCCACTCCCATTAGTTTTTTTTCCTTTTTCAAAATCTTGGCATTACATTTGTGTGTTCGAGTCCCCCATGTTCCCATTAGTTTTTTTCAAAATCTTGGCAGCGCGCTCCAACTTTCCTAACCAAGGTTTGGAAAAATAGTGCGTCCACTCCGACTTTTCTAATCAAGGTTTTCTTCACTCCCTCAATCGTTTTCAATCATTTGTGTAGTGTAAAATATGAACTCACACATTGCATTTGTATAATTTTGATTTCCGAAACTTGTACTCGTAGAGTTAATAATAGAAAAATAGATAATGAACATGTGATAATTTTGTTTTAACGCATATAATTGAAGTGCACAAGTTTGCCCAAATAGTTAGTTATTAAAATACATATATACTTTAAAATTGTTACTTTTTCGTGAATGCTAAAATTATTTTGGTGTAAATGTGCTTAACTGTAACTCATATATTACGAACCTTTTGGTTACAAAGAAAATTGATGCCCTCACTATGTTAAATTCCTGAGTCTGCCACTGAAGACGGATATAGCCATATAGGTACAACCCAACTCGCCTTAATTTCTCATACAGTATATATGATCGTTTATAGGCAAATTTTGCTATTTTTACTCAACAAAAAATTTGTAAATTGTCCCGATTTGTTTCAAATGCATAAAAATTACATGCATTGTCTCCCTTTCGAGAGTTGATACTATTACGAAGCTATGATGCGTTGTTTTCAAATTATAATAAGTACTCTTTGGGACCAATTATAAAGGAAACTTACATTTATCGGTGTATTTCAATCGTAAAATTAACTTCTCAATATAGTTATTTTCTAGATTACGAAATAGAAAAATTATCCTGGACATGGATCGACCCGCTAACCAAAATTCCTGACTCCATCACTGTTTGCAACCCAAATTATAAAGGAGTCGGGCCTATAGAGGAGGTGGTTTTGCAGTAATGATTTGAAATGAACAGGACATTAAAATTGCATTATTCACCACTGAATGTATATGATTAGAATGAAATAATTTTTAGTTCCTTGGTTGGTAGGTTAGTTTAGTAGTAGTAGCTTTTTATTTATTTATAGCAGTACATGTTAACAATATTGAGAAAATTCAAAAGACTCTTCTCATAGGGAGTATGCTTTATTTTTCTTGATCGACTTATGACGAGAAAGAGAGAGGGAACTTTCGCTAATTAAATATTACTCGAACTCGGTTCTTTAAATACTTCATCTATATTACTCCAAATCCCGAAAAACCTAAGGGGCTTGCTGTGCAGCGGTGCATAGCATCCCCGTCATGCATCATCTCAGCCGTTTCTCGGTGTTTTGAATGATTCAGATTTAAATAAAAAAAAATTCGAAAAAGAGTTAAGGCTAACATTTTGCACAATACTTGCTGTGCACCATATTGCACAGCGAACCCCGACGTTCTTGACTCTGAATTGCATTTCAATTACTCATTTAATGATGAATTGACTAGCTATCAACTAATGCTGGAAAAAATCGACTTATGAGGTTCAACCATATTTGGTCCCATTAATTAGGTTAATCCAGAAGACTATGGATACTACTCCTATGAATTAAAGAAGTCCGAGTTAGGAAACAAGTGGTGATGATGGGAACAAGTATGTAGTGCTATTCACTAGTGCTATTTTCGGCTTGGAAATTACTTGTCTCATATTCGTGTCATGGATGTGGTATAGTTTTTATTATCATTATTGTCGAATGGATATTCTGTAAGTGCTGTATGACTTTTGCGGAATAAAATACATTTGTTTTGTGAAAAAAAATAAAATACTTGTAGAGGGTAAGAGCAAATTAGTAAGCACCTAATTTTGGTGCTACTTTTGAGTCCCACTTCCTGTCTAGTCTATGTCCCCTCCAATTTGCTCCAGTTTAGTTCGGTTTTGGACCGTTTTGCACTCAGTGGAGATCCACACTAATGATCGAAACTCTTTTTAACAAACCCACCGGGAAGATCAAAATGGCTTTAGTTAGCTAATTAATTAAGTCAGTAAATGGGTCCCAATTTTCTGACTTAATTCACTTCTTAACCCATGATGCACTAGAGATGCCCTTATTGGATACATTGCTAGGGACAATAACCCTGTAAAAAGTCAGCATAACCTGAAGGTGAGTAGAAAACCAATATTTGTGCAAAAATAAATTAATAATTCAATCATTAACATCATCATTTATAAATGAGTTAGAGTAAAGTCCACCCCCTCCAAACCACCCTACCC
>BPLS01026790.1:0-47414 GCA_019656275.1 Rhododendron kiyosumense
AATTTAAAAAGTAAACAATTCGATCTAAAATTAAAAATTACACTAAATACGAAACTAATTCAAACCCAACAACTTTTTTTTTTTTTTTTTTTTTGCAGTATATATATTGCCATTTCTGAATCTATTGAGTTGCTAGGTTATTTAGGCTTTGTGGCCCGTGGCCGGTCTTGCTTCCGGTATCAGAGTGTGATAGTATATGCCATGCCTAATCAGATTTTGCTATGCGTTACCATGATCTGTTTTAATATTAATCTTCGGGAAATTTATATGAATGGTCCTCCTAGTTTCATCCAAGTCTCATTTTCATCCTCTAAGTATTAATTATAACTATTTTGACCTTCAAGTTTAATTGGTTTTTCCTACCAGATTAGTCCAATTAATAACTTCTGTCAGCCTAGCTGGATGGAAAAAATTAAATTGATGGCAGTTTGGATGTTGTGGTTCGTACCAAATTGGTCCAATTGATGACATTTGCCCTCAATCTGTTTTTTTTCCGTCTAGTTTGGCTGATAGACGTTATCAATTGGACCAACCAAACTTGACGGTCAAAAGAGTTGGAATTAATACTTGGAGGATGAAAATGAGATTCAGGTGAAACTAGGAGGACCATTTCTATAAATTTCCCTTAATCTTCTAAATGACTTTTTGTGTTCTTAGCTTAGGGCACGGCTATTCGCAACCACATATTTTCTCCCATAGCCCACATATTTCGGTAAGTAGTTGTTGAAAATCATAAATAACATTTTGTTAAATAGCTGTTGAAAATAAGATTATATTTCGGTAACTACATGTCGAAAATATATTCAACTTTCAGTAGACAACTGCCAAACATGCATTTTCGGGCATTTTCGGTAAATAGCTGTTGAAAAAAATATCATATTTCGGTAATTGGAGGTTGAAAATGTATCTAAATTTCGATAACTAACTGTCGAGTCTAATTGAAAATTTTTAACGGGCTGTGGGAGAAAATACACTACAAGAAAAATTGCATTAGGTGACGAATGAAAATCGTCACAAATTGCATGTTTTTCGTCACAAATAGTATAGGTGACGAAAAATAAATTGTCGACTAAAGGTTGTCGAGGATTCCTCCCTGGTGACGAAATCCGTATTTCGTCACCCATAGTGCCTTTTGACGACGAAAAATTTCGTCACGTAAAAATCCCTTGGTGACGAAAAAATTTCGTCACTAATTGTGCTTTTTGATGACAAAACATTTCGTCACCATTGCCATAATTATTTGTCACCCATTTTCAATTTCGTCACCGATTGTGGCAAGTAATTGATCAAGTTAAGCACATAGGTGACAAAAAAAAATCGTCACCATAGGATTTAATTAAAAAATAATAAAGGTGATGAAAGATTGTCGATTACCTACACTCTTCTTACAATACAATATTATCCTGTTCATTTCAATACTCAGACAAACAAATAAATTATACATTACCCCATATGTAATAGCCAACACATCTTCATAAACCAATATAATCATGTCCAAATTAGACATCCATTAACCATGAGAACTATGTACTCTACACCAAAATGTCCATCCGCACCCATAGGGTCTAAAGCATCAATGTCCCCATGACAAAAACATGAAAGGTAGCATCAATACCATATATGGTTTGGTAGCATCATTAAAATAAAAAAAGAAGACTAAGAACTTCAACCAAAAAGGAGTCTTCATATAAGCATATATCCAGAAAAGAAGACTTGGAACTTCATCCAAAAATAAAGTCTTCATAGAAGCATATATCCAAATAAAAAGTCTTCATAGTAGAGCGTATATATACGATCTTCCCCGCTACCAAAGTTATGCATATTCAATTTGCACGCATGAAAAGTAGGATAAAGTGTATTTTGGTTGTGATGTTAATAGAACACAAAACATTATGTAAACTTAACAATATACAAATGAAACATGTGAGGGCCTAACTCAAAATACAACCCCAGTACCAGGACCTTGAGCAAGGAAAAGTTCACCGCATGGGAAGATTAATGCACAGAACCAAACGTTTAAAGAGAGAAAAAGCCTCATACTCTTGCATAACTTGGTCGCTTATTTATCTGTAAATTGTATTTGTAATAGCCATGTTTAATTGATCCAATGGTATAGTCAGATTCTAAGCATAATTGTGTTATTATTGGCAATATTTGTGGGAGCTTTACCCATGCCCATTTGAAAAATTAAGGCCCATACTTATTGTCCTACTGAATGTAAATGCAGAATGTAGAATAATAAAAGGATTGTTATGTTAAGCTACAAGCTTTTATACACCAAAGGAGTTATGTGTCCCCATATATGTCGTATCCCCATGTATCCATGCCGTGTCCCCGTCGTAAAGGAGGTGGAAACCTCTGTTTTGGGACACGACGGATCAACAAACCCCAAACCACATATCAGCAACATATGGAAAAGTCCCATGAATAGCATCAACAACTACATCAGATCTCTATAGATGAAGATATACCACTGCAGTAATAGCATAGCAAAACCAGAGCAATAAGAGTCCCAAACCAAAGCAACAATAGCCCAAAAACTCCATGATTATCAGCTACAACAGAAACCAAGCTGGATAGTGTCAAACATTAGGTCTCTTAAAGAAAAACCACAACAGCAAACAGCATAGCAATACCAAAGCAAGAGGAATACTACATAACTTATTTTTTTCTTGATTGACTATTTGTGTCTGTGGCAGACTCATAGGATGTAGAGATAGTTAACATCAAATCAGAGAACATAAAAACTTTCATAATCTCTATAAACAGAAAATATATACTCAAAAAGGGCACAAAAAAGGAAAAAAATCAAAACCAACAAAAATATTTAGCCCACTCCAGCCCAGTTTTCTCATGATGAATGTAAATAGGGAAAGCATGATGTAGTAACGAGCAAGTCGTTAACCGATGTCACCACTAGTTCATATTAATACTATCCAAGATGAGTTTCAAACTTCTCAAGAGTACCACAAGTATACTACAAATGGCAAAAGACTTGCCTTAATAGCAGGTTCAACAAGGTTGACAAGTTCAATGCAATTCAATCCAAAAACCCTTCTTACCTGCAAAACATCATCATCAATTAGCAGGAGTCTTGGACACCTATCCAATAAGGACACCGGTAATTTATCATTAGTAAATAAGTTCCAACCAAAAATGAAAACAAACCAACCAAAAAATAAAACAAAAAAGCATAGCTAAAGCGCGTAAAAGGGAAACAAGTGCTTATATAAATCAAAGATGCATCAATATGCTTCGGTCAGTTTGTGCAAGCCTTTTACCCATTGTGCTGCATGAGGCCATTAAGAAAGAGTTAAACTGGGAAGAAAAAAGTTCAGACCATTAGCTCCAAACAAGCAGTCACAATCTTTGCATTACAATAACCAAATACTTGAAGTTGGAATTTAATCTTTTCCATTTCCTAGCACAAAGTAAAAACATTACAAGAAACTCCCATGTATAGTCACAATCTATCCACACACCAACAAAAAACGCCTTTCACAACGTGCAAAAATGCTATAGTAGGTAATAGACAGCGTTCCGGAGAACGGTGTTTTAGCCCATGTTATTAAAAGTCTTAACTTTCTATAGCGTTCATTGCCCACTGTTAAAAACTTTCTTTGCGTTTATTGATTGCTATGATGGACAATTGTTGGCAAAATCTAAGTCCTCCACATATCAAAATTTGATCAAGCCAACATGCAATGATGTTGAGTAAAAAATGTGATTGAGAACATCATAATTTGATGCAGATGAAACAAATGTGATTGCAAGTCCTTTGGTACCAAACCTAACAGCTCATCCTACCTGCAAAAGAAGTGAAACAAAAGCAGAGCAAGAAAGATGGCTCAGGGAGCACACAAGGAAGATAACCTGGTCTGGAGTAAAAAACAAAGCTGAAAAAAGAAATAAACTGAACCTACCCTATGCAAATAAGTATCTGCAGAATCTGGCATGTCATAGTTGAAGACAATGCTAACTCGCTCAATGTCAATTCCCCTACCCACCAAATCTGTTGCATCAAGTATCCTCTTGTGTCCTTCCTTGAAGCTCTTATAGCGTGTCATCCTGATGCTAATTAGGAAATGAGTAGAAGATAAGCAGAACCAAGAACAATGTCAAGAGGCAGACATACTATGACCAATTGATGTGTAGAAGCTAAGGCAGGACCAGTAAGAAACAGATGGTAGGGACACTTGACCAATAGGATTAGCAACAGAGAGACGAACCAAAAAAACCACAGCAAATGAACTCATAAAGAAGCTATTGATCAACCGACAATAGAGCGATCTCCATCCATCTTCAACAGTGAAAGTAACAGAACATCTTTCTTTTTCAAGTCATAGAACTGCAGAGGAAGAAAGTCTTTGACTTACAATGGCAAATATCATCTAACACATAAAGAGTGAACAAAACATTGTCCTTTTTTTAGACGTAGGAAAGATGAAAAATACATTACCTTGTGTTGAGTCCATATGGTCTTCTCTCATCTAAGGGAAAATTGTTTCTTTCAATCATTCTTGACCACACGATCTGGAAGAATGGCGATAGTATGAGAACTCTATTGTCCAAGCCATAGCCACTAAGTGTTCCACAAAAGAAGCTTCACTAACATCACTAACAAAGTAAGAACTGATGAACCTTTCCATCCAGCTCATGTATCCTCTCAGAGGCAAAGGGGCAAACTTTTCATTCGTCAATATGATTCCATGTGTACTACAAGCGTAACAAATTGAATTAAGATATGAAATGGGACAAATTTCCACTTGTGTTAGCCAAACTAAGGTATGCTAGATCTCTCAGAGAAGTAACAAAATTACTAAGAAGAATAGAAACATAAAAGAAAGAAAACAGTAACAACTAGGTAGTAGAGCTTCCTTAACTTAGTAGAAGACTTGTTTTTACGTACTCAATCAGTAAAGGATGTGCACTAAGTCATAGCATCACAAAGAAATTAGAAAAAAAAAACCTAATGTTCAATGCTGTCATGATTAAGATAGATAATAAAAAAAATTAGCTAGACTAACAAAGATATTCCGATCATATGATGTGGTGACCTTGTAGGCTGCCATGATTATACAATCTCATGGGCTCCTGGCTATCACCTCAATAACTAGAAATGGTTCAATGAATGTGGTGGCTCGCATGCCTAAACAGTAAGAAACAAAAGAAAATGTTTCAATTATGCGTAAGGAAAATTAGTATCACAACATCTTCAATTGACTGAATCAAAACTAAATGGACAAAACAAATTCCTGTACAATACTTAGTCAAAACCTCATCTCTATAGGTTTTATACTCTGTTAGAAACCGCACCACGGCGAACCATCGCCAAGAGGTTCTGAACTCTTGTGGGTATTGAAACCAAGAAAATGCAAAAACGCTACAACATCAAATAAAGACTACTTAAAATTTGAATCTGCAGAGATCAACCTTTGGGCTACAAGCTCTTAAGTGCTTGTAGGCCATTCTCAACAATTGCGTAGTGAATCTAATCCAAGCATATAATCAAGCAATCTCATCGAATATGGTTTGATAAGTAAATAATTTCTCCCGTCATACATTAGTTGTTTGGCTGATAGATTTGAGAAACAAATTTCATTCAAGTATATATAATCAAATAGTTGGTGGGGGAAAGTTATTTACAAAGGCAAGTCAATTTCAATAACAACAGAACTAAACTAGAAATTGTAGAACTAGCTAGAATGCTATATATCTAAGGAGAAGGGCTAAAAACATACCGCTTTGAAGAGACGATGGGTCCCTCCGTGACGCGATTAGCTCTTCCTAATTAACACTCAAAAGGGTGGACAGATTGAGCTCCAGCCATTGTTGTCGCATCGCGAGAACTGAACACACTCCCAAATCGATTGAGATGCAGGACCAACCTAATGAGATATTCAGAACAATAACTTCAATTCCAAATGCACTTCAAATTGAAAATCTTATACCTTTGGAGAAGCATTTGGGGTTTGAACTTTGGGTGGTCACATTAAAAAATCAACATTACATGCTTGGAACACGTTTTGCTAATCAAATCATCCAAATGACAGTAGCATCCATATTATAGGCCATGAAAAAATCGATTGGTGTATATATATTGAAACATGTACGCGTTATAATGCGTACCTAGGTATGGAGAGAGACAGAGTAGCACCAGCAAGAAATACCCAACTTTTTAGGGTTCGACAAGGTGATGGGCCAGAAATTTAAGGGAAGAGATGAAGTTGGGTGGTATCAACAAGCAACAAGGGAAGAGAGCTCTCACGAGGTGGTGGACGGAGGAGGAGAACGAGCTTACACAATAGAGGGGGAGGGAGATGTCTGCGTTTGGTGTAGGGATGAAGCTTTGAAATTGGCGCGACGAGATCTGTCAAAAACAGTCGGAGTATGGACTCGACTGCTACGGAGACGGCGTCGGCTTTAGAGTCGTCGGATGAAATGGCCGGAGTCGGAGGTGATGGCCGACCGTGGAGCGAAGGAGCGAGAGAGAGCATCTCCAAAGAGGAACACAGAGGGAGGGAGGGAGGAAGTGGTGAGATCGATTAAGTAATTTAGGGCTTTTTTGTTGACAAGCATAGGGGTACAAAACGACGTAGTTTTAGTTGTGCCCAAACAAATTCCTCTTTAATGGACGACAAAAAAGAATTCCTCACCCAAAGTCTGTCCTTTTGTGATGAAATATTTCGTCGCGTAATGGTTGAAAGTAAACGGATCAGCGACGAAACTTATTTTTGTCACCTAATATTTTTTTGTCCACCCTTTTGCTGACGAAATTTATTTTTTCGTCACTAATTAGATATTTTTGGTGACAAAATACAATTTCCTCACCTTAAATTTGTCTACCTTCTTAATTGGTGACGAAAAAATATTTTCCTCACAAAATAGGCATATTTGGAGACGAAATCTACTTTCGTCACCAGCATTTCGTCACATATTTTCATTTTTCTTGTAGTGATACGTGGCTGCGAATAGCCGCGCCCTTAGCTTAACATAATTCTTACATTTAACCATCAGAGGACGATATTGGCTCCGGAACAGGTTCGTAACTACAACTTGCTATATGCTATTTATTGTATTCTAGGGTTTGGAGGGAAGAGACAAAGTCACGCACAAATGCTAATGCGCGTCTATTGATTTACTCACAAATCTTGTACACACCACCCCCACACTGGATGCATGGCGTGTTGACTTTTGGGGCCATGGAGTGGCTCCACTCCTCTCATCCCTATCTGATTAGCACACCAAAGAAGACTTGGTGTGCACAGCCAACCAACTCACTATTTTCAGTCACCATGGAGTGAATGGGTTGTCTGGCGTGAAGAATGAAGAGGGCTCCAAGTTTTGGCTCGATCCACTTTGTGGACCTTTGAAGTTCTCTAGATTATGAAAATTCCAGGCGTGGGATAGTTTGATTCTGCACATGCTTTGAAGATTCAGGCGTGGATACTGGAGTAAATGTCATAAGCATGGCATTTAAACAGTGTTTTGGGTTTTGCCTAAAAATTGGATCTCCTCCTTTTAGCTTTAGGTATCTCTCTTGGGTGAGAGACATGCATCTCTCTTGAGTGAGAGACCAGAGAGGAGAGTGAGGCAGTGTAGAGAGAGTAGAGCAGTGTGAGGGCTCCTCCTTCGGGAGGGAGCCGAGCTCCTCCTATGAGCCTCTGTCAAAAACAGAATGAGAGAGCATCTGAAAATCAAAGAGTTTGAGAGCAACATATATATGTATGTATTTGTATCAGTCTGTGAGTGAGTGTGAGTTTGAGTAATTTTGTAATCCTCCTCCTCCTATATAATAGAAATCCGTCTACCCTCTCCCGTGGATGTACCTTATTCATAAGGGAACCATGTAAATCTCTTGTCTCTGTGTTGTGTGTGTGTGTTTGTGTTCTTGGTTCAATCGTTTGTTTCTGCAACATGGTGGTAGAACCCCTTTGGGGCTTGCTAGTCTCACTCAGTTTCCTCACACTCACTGCACACTAAGAACAAATTTAAATGTACAACTTGTTTAGCTCCCATTATTGAAGGTCTTGGGGGGGCTAGCTTTGGTAAGGACTCTTCAATTCAAACCCTCCACCTCAAAATTTGTTTCTCCACAAAAAGTGTAAAACCAAATTGGCTTGGAATCGCGGGCGTGCCAGGACTGGATTGCAATCCAAGTTCGAATCGGGGCTTGGAAGCCTCAATTTGACTTTAATAAAACGAAAGTGCATGGCCTAAGGGTAAAACCATGAGGTGGTTTGTGGTTTGCCTTAATGAAAAAGACTTAAAAATTTCCTAACCGTTGTTAGAAAATGTAAAGAAAAGCATAACAAGGCTTAAAACAAAATTAAAAGGACTTCATTAACGGTTTAACAAAGTCTGGTTATAAGGAAATGAAATAAAATCTTGGCTTGGCTAGATTGAGTACAAACTTTGCTGGAAAATAAAGGTAATTGAAAGATAAGCCATGCGCTTTGATGGTCGTGGACTCTTGGCAAGGCCCTCAACTCTGGTATTTATAGGCAGAAGTTCCAGGCCTTGAGCTGCTTCCAAAGGCCTTCATGCAAGGATGCAAGTGTCCTCCTGGTAAAGGCTTAGGCTTGAGCTTGTTCTACTTCCTCCAATGAGTGATCACCACCTGTCCAAGCCTTACTCCTCACTCCAAGAAATCAGCCGAGGCGTGAAAGGCCTGAAAAAACCCTCCTTCCCTGCATAAAAATTTCCAAAAGGGCAAAAGGAATTTTGGCTGTGCAAAATCTCCAGGCCTTTTGAGCTACTTGTAAGCTGCTTGAATGCTTGGATAGAAGATCTTAGGCCCACCAAGGTTAAAGGCCGAAGTTTTTCTAAGCCTTTCAACCATTATATTGGGTTTTGAGTCTCTTTTGAGGGCCCACTTGCTTTAACTTCAGTCACCAAGCTTGGTTGAGTAGCTTGTAAGCTACTTGAATGATGTTAGAGAGAACCTTCTAGGCCTTTGAGCTGTTTGCAGCTACTTGTGCAGGCTTGAGCTACTTGTGAGTTATCTCCATGCATGGCTGTCATGTGGCCCTCTCTCTTCTTTCATATTCCGAAATTTCAGCCACAAGTCTTGTTTTAGGCCTGAGCATTCTTTCTACATGCATGGTCATTGGCCTAAAGGGGCAGCAAAGGATCTTGAGCTTCACAAGGCCAAATTTCTCTGCAAAGATTCAGACCTTTCACTTACTTTTCGACCTTGACTGGGACCCATGAGCTTCCAAGTTGATTCCTTTTTTTCGGGAAGGCTTGAGGCAAAGAGAATCTTGGGAACTTGAGCCCCCCCCCTTCTTTCTATTTAATCAAAGATCAAGCAGGTCTTGGTGAGCTGCTTGTTTATAAGCTTCTCCCAGTTGCTTTCAAGGCTGCATGCACGCCACTAGTCTTGGCTTTGCTTCATGCTGAAGAATGGCATCAATTCAGGCCTTGAGCTGCTTGTGAGCAGTCGCTCCTAATTCATTATAAAGTGTTCACAACATTGCAAGTATGTTTTGTACCGTCGCATGCTTGTAGATTTTCGAATCACTACACATGACATGTTCATCAGTTCAGTGCTGTTACGTTGCATTATTCTGACGTCTTTGGACTTCCTAAAATATTGAACTACTCCTCCGAAGGCGGTGCTCGATTGGATTTCTAACTTCTCAATTTTGTTTGCATGAACACAGAATTTTTATTTACCACATGTATCGTCATTGAGGGGTGAAACATAATTTTTGAGGATTGGTGCAATCATGCTTTCGTAGCTGGGAAGGAGATGGAACACCTGGCACTATGAAACTTAACCTTTTGAGCAGAGAAGACTAGAGGTTTATCAGACTTGAGATCAGAATCTTCGAAAGCAGGTGACAACTTCTGCTCATGTCTTTCGCCCAAGTCAGACGACCTAGTCAAGTGCATGTCCAATGGATTTAGTAATCCTTCACAAATCTGGATGATCGGCTCAACAACAAATAAGTTTGTTCGGCACGATGGGCAACAGGTGAATATTCCTGTATTCCTGTACTACCCGAAAAGAAAAAACATTTCAGTGAACCGGAGAAGGGAAAGGAAAAATAAACAGAAATGGTTTTTGGAGTTCCCTGTGCATGTAGGTCCTTCTGCCTGATTTTTTTTAGGAGAAATTTGAATATCTAGTTTGATGGCTACAAGCTACAAAATTGAACCTTTTGGCAGTGCCCATGGATTTACTGTTAGAATAAATAATTTGTAATATTCTAGAATAATGTAGAATGAGTATTTAAATATCTAAGTTTAAAATAATTAGAAGTGTGTAGTAATAATTACACTAGAAAATATTTGTATGGGTAGGACTAGATAATTCTAAAAGAAGCACGAAAGATGTTTTGTAATTAAGCACATGAGTTAAAACTAGAAAAGTCTAGAAGTTAGGAGATCTTTGTAATGCACATATGCTTATCTCTAGCTAGATAATTCTAGAGAATTCTATGTTGGTGGAAGTGCTCTGTAAATAGAGCCTTGTTGTACTCACTTTGCTGCAATGAAAATCTACTAAAAGTCTTTCACAACTTCTCCTTATAACATCTCTCACCCATCCTTTCCCACTCTCTTGTTCAATTTAATTCAAAATCTAACTAAGCACCCCAACATTTACATACTTGGGACTCTTAAAATTTATAGAGGTCATCCATCATTTATATGCTGAATCCTTGGGAAGGAATAACAACTACATTAGTCTTTCTACAGATACCACTCAAACCCTTAATTCACCTTGAGTTTCTTCATGTTTGCTACTATTTGAGATCCGACAATGCTTTTATGATAAGAGTGTTTACTATCTGGGAATTATATCAGCAAGTTGCAGTTTTATGTCGATGTGGTTTCCCATCCTCCTTCATCTGTAAGAATTTCAATTTCTTATGCTTTGTTTGGATTGGGATTTGAAAAGTGTTTTTGAAAAATAGTAGGGGTAATGAGTGGAGAGAGATAGAGAGAGAAAGGTGAAAAGTAGGGGGAATCTAGGGGGAATTTATTAAAAAATTCTTTTTGAATCGCGAAATGAACAAGGCATTATCATAAAATGATTACTTTATCGACATTTGTGTGGGGTACTCTAATAAGAGCATGGTTATAGTGCACACTGCACTCTCAAGCCCCAAGATGCAACCTAGAGGTTTGACTAGATATGATCTCAACTATAAGGCTGGTTGTGGTTTAGGCCCTTATTTTAAATCCAACACTCCAAAATGTTAATGTTGAGGCTGACCATGTTCCGGGATGGATTTACATTTAAATGTTGGACAGATTTATGTTCATTAAAATTGTGGCTCATTGTTATGGCCTTGTCTACAAACAAGAAAGCTATAAAGAACGTAATTAAGAATCGGGCAAATTATAGTTACCCCCCTCTAACTATGCCTCGGATACACTTACCCCCCTCTAACTTTTTTTTCTAACACTTAACCCCCGCAAACTAACGAAAATTCACACGGCCAAAACTTCAAACGGTCATAACTTCTTCATCCAAAATCGAAAATATGCAAATTATATATCGATCTCGAGATCTTGAAATCAACTTTCTAATGACACCAAAATCACATCACGATTCAAAACACACAGAAAGTTATGATCAAAACGGTCTTTCTGTCTACCAGCCCTTACTCTTTTGATCATAACTTTCTGTGTGCTTTGAATCATGATGTGATTTTGGTGTCATTAGAAAGCTGATTTCAAGACCTCGAAATCGATATATAATTTGCATATTTTCGATTTTGGACGAAGAAATTATGACCGTTTGAAATTATGACCATGTGAATTTTCGTTAGTTTGAGGGGGTTAAGTGCCCAAAAAAAAAGTTAGAGGGGGGTAAGTGTATCCGAGGCATAGTTAAAGGGGGGTAACTATAATTTGCCCTTAAGAATCTCGCTACACGTTATAGAAGTATGATGACGCTTTGCCAACAAACTAAGTTGGACCGCATATTTCTTTTCTTGTTGACATCAATCACATCAGACTTGTTGTCAATAATCAATATGCATTTTGAACATGTCTAATATAATTTCGTTAGAGGTTACACCCATCATCAATAATTTGATTTAGAGTCTTTTTGTACATCTCACTGACATCTGGACATTCGAATTCTTTGACTACAACCTTTAGATCAATGTATGACATTCAGTCAGGGTCAACCTTAAGTGGAGTCACATTCCCACCAACATACATTTTTCTGGGTCCCTCATGTATATACCATCCATGGTAAAATGGAAGTGTTAGATCATCCTTATTGTAATAAGTAAATGAGTGTGAATAAGCAAATTTAACAACAATACTCAAAAAACACTCCACATTGTAATAAGTAAAGTTACAAGTCTTTTAGTAAATAACCAAATTCTATCCATTTCATAACTAAACTTAAACGACTTTTATCAATAACCAAACTCAATAACTTAAAAATATCCCACATTGGAATTGTCTCATCGAGAAGAAATATTTTGGTGTGGTTGGGTGCGTAATTAGAGCTCGTTTGCGATTAGACAGATGTGCATTGTGTATTGTGGGTGTTTTTTTTTGCTAGGGATTCAAAAATAACCAATGTGTAGATATATGTTGTTAAGTTTGACTATGGGCTAAATAGATAATCAAATACTGACGTGACATATTTTGGTTATTAATTTTGATTATTACCATTGCGGATGCTCTTAGTGATGGACAAGCCATTTATAAACTGAAAAGTAAACAAAAAAAAAACAAATAGATGATCCAAATATAGGCTAGAGTCATAAAATGGGGGGGCCAATCAGGAAACAAACACCACAAAAGCTACTTACTTCTAGCAATTAATAGGGGGAGAATTGATATTCAATTCTAGAATAAAAACCGCTAGTCATTAATCCAGAATTAAATAAAAAAACATTGGGAATGATTCTGGTAATCAATCTAGTTTTGACCGTTCTGCTGTGCACAACTGTTGATCCAAATGCGTGCCGAATGGTTTGACCCGTATCCAAAAACCACAAACTTCTGAGCTTTAAAAAGATAAGGGGATGCCCAAAGCCCACCAGCCAAGCCCAGTCCAGTCCGACGAACCGCAGGCCTGGGTTCACGGATCCACGAGTCCACGGCTCGATCTGGGTAGGAGCGCATGGTTTATGGGTCGACGAACCGCAGGCCTGGGTTCACGGATCCACGAGTCCACGGCCCACTCACAGCTCGATCTGGGTAGGAGCGCATGGTTTATGGGTTGAAGTCCAAAGCCCACATATAGCGCTAGCGTACGCGCTCTCTCCTCCGAAAAATTTGGGTACCCCCAAAGGGGATTCCGGGGGCCTGTGGTGAGGGAGATCACCACAGGGTTGCAGCTACCCCAAAACTGTGCTGTTTGGGCACAAAACCCATTTCCCTTTACACTTCTATTGGTCCCTGTTTGGTGCACAAGACCCATGATGATTGATGATTTTGTGCAACACATTTTAAGTCCAAAAAAAATAATTCATAATAGAAAGTTATTTTTAAAATATTTTTTTTATGAGTTCTTGTAAAAAATTATCTCAATCCTATATCCGTAATGACTTTTTCAGGATTCGTAGAAACCCTATAAATATCGGATTAAGCTAATTTTTTACAAGACTCATAAAAAATATAAATATACTTTTAAGTGGTTTCTGGAAATTTTTTGGGAGGCTTAAATATTCATCCTCAGACTCAATCCCACGTAAGTATCCATCCTGGTCATTTTAAACTATTATGTTTTCATCCTTTCAGATGATGAATTACCTATCTTACCCTTTTTAATAAGATATCTATTTGTGTATATTGTATTCCTAAATTAGTGGGATTTAATCATTTCCTAATTTAGTGGGATTTCTCCATTTCCTAATTTAGTGGGATTCACCATGATTTAAATTCAAAAACCATATTTAAAAAATAGAAATCCGAGCCTTAATTTTCATGAATTAAATGGAATACACGTATGATTTTTTAAAAATACACTATGATTTAATCGAAAAAACATGAATAAACCATGAATACACAAACCACGAATAAAATAAACCATGAAATCGTAAACAAATAAACCATGAAATACATAAATAAACCATGAAATCGTAAATACAAGACGATGTATGTAAAGAAACCATGAAATCTTAAATAAACCTTGAAATTTTAAATCACCACCCCTCCCAACCACCGACTCAACAAATACAAGACAATTTACGTAATAAACCATGAAATCCTAAATAAATCATGAATCCTAAACTACCACCACCCGTTCCAACCACCGGCTCAACAAAAATTGAATCGATTTCATGATGTATTTTGGAAATATTTTCCCTCCTTTCTCTCCCCCTTGGAAACCATTGAAACAGGAGGACAAAACCCCATCTTTGTATGCAATTGTAGCAAAAAAACTCTTTGGTTATACATACAGAATCCATTACATACACACTTGACTCATGGGCAAAGAAGATTGTTGTCCCATCATTCCAACACAACCCAGATGGACCAAAACGCTGTCGGAGAACAAGATCCCAAAAACTCTAGTGGCCGTCGATGAGAGAATGATGCAGAAGGATAGGAAGACGCTGTGGCCTTTCTTGTCGAATAGGCCGAGCTTAGAGAACTTGGCCACGAGTCTTCTGTAGTCCTTTGAGACCTCGGAGACGACGAAGTCTTTGTGGTAGAGGCCGTTGAAGAAGGTATTAGATCTCCGGGTTTGTTTTGGATCTTGCCGCCGATCGCCTCTCGTCTTGACCTTTTTGAAAGTTTCAGCAAAATGGAAATGGAAGTTTTGGGGGATGTTTATGGTTTGCCAAAATTAGAGGGATTTGTTTTTTGTGCTTATCCTAAAATTATGCTACAGGACTTTTGAGATTAGATTTCAGTCCCAAAAATCTCTGCCAACATATACATATATTATATATATAATAGTCAATGTATTTATATAATAAAGGGCAATTCTGGAATTATTTATAAGTGGGGATGGAAACATAACTGTTTAAAATGACCAGGATGAATACTTACGTGGGATGAGATTTGAGGATGAATATTTAAAAACTCCTAATTTTTTTTGCCCTATTTCAATAGCGGTAAGAGCTTTTTCAGAATTCGTAAGGCCCCTATGATGAATGCTGAAAAATAAAAATAAAAAACATAAAAATACGGATATTTAATTGAGCTAATTTTTTACAAGAACCAATAAAAAACATAAAAATACTTTCCATTAGTTTTTGGAAAAAAAATCAGTTCCATCGGATATCCGTAAAGAATTTTTCAAAATTCGTAAGGCCCCTACGAATGTTAAAAAAGCCCTTATGGGTATCGGATTGAGATAGCTTTTTTCAAGAACTCATAAAGAATTAAAAATAACTTGCAGTTTGAAATAGCTTTTTTGGACCCAAAATGAGCTCCACAAAATCATCAATCATCAAAGATTTTGTGTACCATAAAAACAGGGACCAAACACGGACCAATAGAATTGTAAGGAGAAATGGGTTTTGTGCCCAAACGGCACAGTTTTGAGATGGCTGCAACCCTGTGGTGACCTCTCTCACCACAGGCCCCCCAAATCCCCCCCAAAGGGTCCAACCTTAAGGCATTTTTTGCACGTGTATGCCCATGTCTATGGTTTCTCCTCAAACTAACGTGGGACTAGGTGACTTTTCACCTTCTCAACTTACCCATTATGAGAGATAATTTCTCATTCATCTCTTCATAGAATTAGTTTAAATCCCTTGCTCTAAAACCCACTTGACCCCACCTCGCGCAGTGTGAGTCCCACCAAATTCTCTTCGGTTAAATTTCAATTTTCCAATATCTTCTGCGAATTAGGGGTTAGGGTTTGTGGTGATTTGTGGGGTAGTATTATGGTGGTGATGGGCGTTGGGGGTTGTAATTAAGGGTTGCAGTGGGTGTGGGTTCAGTCGTGGTGTGGAGGCAGTGTCGGCCCCAATATTCGGGTTGTCTAAGCCTAACCTTCTGCTTGGTTGCCCCTAAATATATGTTTTTTTGCTGGATTTATAATTTTTTTTTGTATTCATACAATTTTTTTTTTGTTGCCCCTTGCCAGGGGGTTGCCCTGCCGGCTTGTGGGGCTTACCCCCTGGCCGACCTTACGTGGAGGTTGTAAGTGACAAGTGGTGTTGATTGATGACTGTGGTGGTGGTATTGATTCGGTGGTGGTGGTAATGAATAGTGGTGAGTGGTGGTGGTAGAGAGAGAATGAGAGTTTTTCAGTCGCCAGAGGAAATGAGGTGGTTAGGAGTTTTTTTTTTGATGCGAGAGGGAGCCAGCAATTAGTCAGCACAGAATGCAAAAAAAGAAAAGAAAAAGAAAATCCAATGGACGTCAATGGACGACAACGTCGACTTCAATGTCGATGGAGTTGATGCTATTGCAGAGGTGAAGAGAATTTTTGATAGGCAGAAGGTACATTCGCAATTTGGTTTTGTTTTACAGTAGCATTGTGGTGCATCTAACTTCTGTTTTATGGTTACTGCCTTAATACAGCACCTCTTAGTTACCGACATGCTACTCTTCGAAGCAATAACGCTCATTCATATGTGTAACCATTGACCTGGTTCCGGCATCTGCTTTTACACCTGTTCTTTGGGTTTGCATATTTAGCGTCTGTGGGAAACCATTGTAGTTATGTTCAATTTGGAAGAGTTTTGAGTTGAGTTGAACAGTTCGACGAAGGTTCTCTAAATCTGGTTGCAGGGCCAAGGTATTCAACCCTATAAAGGTCAAAAGCACCTTTGAATCGTTTGGTTGGTTTGGATATAAATTATCTTGAGTGGTGTCTATAATATTACCCAATCGCTTTTCCCTTTTTCCAGGTCCCATATGCATTTGATGTTCTCAGTATTGGCTGGATCCATTAGGAGCCATTACCAACAATGGTGTGCATTTCCATGTATCCAGAAAAAGTGATTAAATGCAGCTTGTGTTCGGTAGAGATCTATAATATGGCTTTTGTGCATCTCATTTGGGCGCAGCTTGTTACTTCTTTGCAAGTAGGTGTTAACAACTAGGCAGTCGCTCAATTGTCAGATATGCCACTTTTATGGTGTGAGGTTTGGAATTTGAGCAGATGGAGGAGGTCATCTAACCAACTTAGCCACTAACATCTTCCATCCGGAGAGAAAGGAAAAAAAGGAGTAGGCGTGGGTGTATGACATATTTAAGTCCCATATTTGTTTTAGGGTCGATAATTGGTATGGCCCAATCAAATAATCTATACTAAGAGATAGAAACTCGTGTTTGGATCTTTGAGTAAAGGAGAAAATGAGATTATTTTTGTATGTTGATTTAATACGAATTATCTATACAACACAAAATTGACGAATTTTTTTTTTTCCCGCCTATCCCTTGTTTTCTTCAATTGCATTTTGATAGGGAAGAAGCTGTTGCCGGAAACGCTTTCCAAAAAGTGTGTTGGTCTCATGCAAAAGTTTATGAAAAATGCAGAGGTATGCTGAATCTTTGTGATTTTAGGAATTGACAAGTTTATTTGCAACTTATCTCTTCATGTATTGGCTTCGAGCTTGGTTGACCTACTTGGATACTAAGATATGTCCCGTTTTTCTCTAGTACATATTTAGTAATCCGATAGTAACACGAGGCATTGTCTACATAGTGCTCCCACACACTGATAGAGCAAGCAATTTTTTCTGCGAGACAATGTGATTGGAGATGGAAGGGACACCATTGTGTAGATGGATAACTGGCATCCTTTAGGAGTTTTGGATGCTAGGTTGTGTGCAAAGGTGGAATTTAATTTAAGCAGATCTCTGCGGGCTGGGGTTAGCTCTATTGTTTCTAATGGAGGATGGAAATGGCCTAGAGCTAGGAGTGGTGCAACAAGGAAAATTATGGCCCTCACTCCTCTTGGGTTTCTTCCTAATCCTTCTCAATCTGATAAGTAGTTTGGCTGACCTCTAAGTCTGGTTCTTACCCTACAAAATTTTCATGGGAGGCTATTAGGTTTTCAATCCAAGTGCAACCCTAGTGGAAGATAGTCTAGTGTGGAACAAATGCGCCAAGGTGGGGTTTTATTCTTTGGCTTCCCATTTGGGGAAAATTTGGCCACAAGGGACAGGCTAAATGGATGTGGTGTGTCTAGCGAGACTTGGTACTGTGAGTTGCAAACTTTTATGTATGTTGTTTTCATATAAAATGAGTTATTTACCACCAGGGAAAAAAAAGGAAGAAAAGACAATGCACACACCACATTGTTATAAATGTCCAGTTTCTTTCTAGTACATATATAATCCAATAGTACCACGAGGCATTGTCTATATAGTGCTGCCACACACTGATGGAACAAACAAATTTCCTGCAATGTTAATCACTTTTGTTAGGTGGTTCCTCATTGGCAGGAGCACCACTAGATAACGCTACATTACAAGTTGGAATATGGAATTCTTTAAAAATTACAAGAATTTCATAGTGGTCATGGCACTTGAGTACGTGAATTGTATCAACACCATATCAAATATGAACTTCACTTGATTAGGAGCGACAGCCTATGTTAGCACAGCTTCAGCAGTTGGAAGAAAAGAAAGTGGTGTTAGTAAAAGAAGAAATGACAACGGAGATGAATAAATGGAAGGTGGTACTCCCACTATCCCGATTTGTTTCTCTACTTTTTACTTCTTTTTTATTTTTATGAACTGGTTTACTTTTTTAATTTAATATCTAGAAAAGTGATGGGTATTTTTCTTTTTGAGTTGTAGGCTAGTGAGGTGGAGCCCATATCTCTTTCGGACCTATGATATTTAGGTGTTAATATGGAAGGATTGTTGGAGCAAAATAATGGTTTCTATTTGTGTGCTGTTTTTTATGGGAGGACTTGGAACTATTTACCATAACTTGTTTAATAAAAAATTACATATCTAGGTAGGCAGAGTTCATTTTGTTATATGAGCTACAGGAGGTATAGTTTCTAGCATCCTTTTTTTGATAATTCAGGCAACGTCCGAGCCAACTTTGGCCTTGATAACATGTTTTCTAGTAATTACAGAAGTGTTGGTGCTTGTCCTTCTGGTGTTAGCTCCTAGATTGATCTTTTATTGGGAGTTCATCATGGTAACGACATTGTTTTGGTTGTGTGCTTTTGCCCCATAAAGCCCGGTTGGGAAATTTATGGCCGTGAATGTTGTCGCATTAAACATTAGCCTAAAGGGCAAAAGAGAAGAAAATACTCATTGCTATACTATATAGAGATTATTACTGAACCACCGATTGAAGTCCACCTCGCAATCAATTTGTAAACCACATTACACAAAATGATTGGCCGGTAGTCTGGGGTGTTTGCTTGTTGAAATTAGGGCTCGATTGGATGCGGTATGAGGTTTTGGTGTATTATTTATGAAGGGAATAAGATAATAAGGGGGTAGACAACATTCAAGGCCATAAATTCCCCAATTGGGCTTTATGGGGCAAAAACCCATGTCCTACAACCAAAACAATGTCGTTACCACGATGAACTCCCGATAAAAGATCAATCTAGGAGCAAACCACCAGAAGGACAAGCACCAACACTTCTATAATTACCAGAAAACATGTTATCAAGGCCAAAATTGGATCGGACGTCGCCTGAATTATCAAAAAAAGGATGCTAGAAACTAATACCTCCTGTAGCTCATATAACAAAATGAATTCTTTCAACCTAAATACATAATTTTCTATTAAACAAGATATGGCAAAAAGTTCAGGTCCTCCCATTAAAAAACAGCACACAAATAGAAACCACTATTTTGCTCCAACAATCCTTCCATATTAACACCTAAATATCATGGGTCTGAAAGAGATACGGGCTCCACCTCACTAGCCTACAACACAAAAAGAAAAATACCCCTCACTTTTCAAGATATTAAATTAAAAAAGTAAACCAGTTCATAAAAATAAAAATAAAAAAGAAGTAAAAAGTAAAAAGTAGACGGACAAATCGGGACAGAGGGGGTACCTCCTTCCATTTATTCATTCCCGTTGTCATTTCCTTGAGTTCTCTTTCGACTTTTTCCCATTCTTTTACTGACACCACATCCTTTTCTTCCAACTCCTAAAGCTGTGCTAACATAGACTGTTGCTCCTGATCAAGTGAAGTTAAGATTTGATATGGTGTTGATACAATTCACGTACTCAAGTGCCATGACCGCTATGAAATTCTGATACATGTACACGTACAATTTTTTAAGAATTCCATATTCCAACATGTAATGTAGCATTATCTAGTGGTGCTCCTGCCGATGAGGAACCACCTAACAAAGCGATTAACATGGCATGAAAATTTTGTTTGATCCATTAGTGTGTGGCAGCATTATGTAGACAACGCCTCGTGTTATTATTGGATTATTGAATATGTACTAGAAAGAAATTGGACATTTATAACAATGTGGTGTGTGCATTGTCTTTTCTTCTTTCTTTTTTTTTGGTGGTAAATAACTCATTTTATACGAAAACAACCATACAAAAAAGTTTGCAACTCACACTACCTCCTGTAAAAACACTGGTTAAAAAAAACCCTACCAAAAGCTAGAGGCAAAACCAAACAAACTACAAAATACAGTAGCAGCGCAGTCCCCAACCAAAAATGCAAGCTACAAGACAAACAACAAACAAAACAATACAACAAACAAGCAACTGAACGGGGGAAGTTGGATTCTCAAAGCATAGCAAATCCTTTTAGTATCTTTACAATTCTGCAAATACGAAATTTCTGGCCCTGATTTCCTCCCTCACTTTTCGCAAGCAAGGTTGAAGCATTCACTCCACTTACCCCGTTACCCGGAGAATTCCTTTGAATTCCTTTACCTCAACAACCAATACACAGTAGAAGACAATAACTTATACCGTGAGTCCACCAAAACTTTCCTAAACTGCAGCCCAACTGATCTCATCCTTCAAAGCCATAGGAGGTTTAGTCCAAAACTTCTTGCCATACAAGCACAGACATAAGGAATTAGAGAAAAAATGCTCATCGTGCATAGCACACACCGAGTCTCGCTAGACACACCACATCCATTTAGCCTGTCCCTTGTGGCCAAATTTTCCCCAAATGGGAAGCCAAAGAATAAAACCCCACCTTGGCACATTTGTTCCACACCAAACTATCTTCCACCAGGGCTGCACTTGGCTTGAAAACCTAATAGCCTCCTACGAAAATTTTGTAGGGTAAGAACCAGACTTAGAGGTCAGCCAGACTACTTATCAGATTGAGAAGGATTAGGAAGAAACCCAAGAGGAGTGAGGGCCACAATTTCCCTTGTTGCACCACTCCTAGCTCTAGGCCATTTCCATCCGCCATTAGAAACAATAGAGCTAACCCCAGCCCGTAGAGATCTACTTAAATTAAATTCCACCTTTGAACACAACCTAGCATCCAAAACTCCTAAAGGATGCCAGTTATCCATCTACACAATGGTGTCCCCCCATCTCCAATCACATTGTCTCGCAGAAAAAATTGCTTGCTCAATCAGTGTGTGGGAGCACTATGTAGACAATGCCTCGTGTTACTATCAGATTACTGAATATGTACTAGAGAAAAACGGGGCATATCTTAGCATCCAAGTAGGTCAACCAAGCCCGAAGCCGATACATGGAGAGATAAGTTGCATAAACTTGCCAATTCCTAAAATCACAAAGATTCAGCATACTTCTGCATTTTTCTGCCATTGTTCCTTTATCTTCAAGCGCTATTCATAAACTTTTGCATGAGACCAACACACTTTTTGGAAAGCGTTTTTGGCAACAGCTTCTTCCCTATCAAAATGCAGCTGAAGAAACAAGGGATAGGCATAAGATATGGAAAAAAGGAAGAAGTCAATTTTGTGTTGTATAGATAATTCGTATTAAATCAACATACAAAAATAATCTCATTTTCTCCTTTACCTTCCAAACACGAGTTTCTATCTCTTAGTATAGATTATTAGATTGGGCCATACCAATTATCGACCCTAAAACAAATATGGGACTTTAAATATGTCATACACCCACACCTACTCCTTTTTTTCTTTTCTCTCCGGATGGAAGATGTTAGTGGCTATGTTGGTTAGATGACCTCCTCCATCTGCTCAAATTCCAAACCTCACACCATAACTTAGGGCCCGTTTGAATGCAGGGAAAAAATTGCGGGTATTAGTTAATAAGAGATGACCCACATTGATGTGATGTTTATAGAGGGGGATTAAATAGTAGGTTGTTTGGATGAGGTATTAGAGAAGGGGGGATTAAGCTGTCAAATGACCCTTTTGCCCTTGTGCAGTCCCTAAATTAATTATGTATTACGTTTATTATGTAATTACAAATTTAATTATTCTTTCACAATTTAAGTCGTAATATTTATTTCTACTAACAAATTAACGAATTTAATATTATTATTAAACATTTTTTTTATAAAATTTGGTTTAAAAAAATTAAGTGTTCCAAATTTCAATCCGTTTGAACCGGTGGAAAGATTTTAGTTTTCTAATCATTTTATCCTCAATGGTCATAATTAAATTTTAACTCTAGGGCTCTCGTTGATTAACCCTGAGAGATATTTGATTCTACAACTTTCTTGGGGCTAATCAACGAGAGTCCTAGAGTCAAAATTTAATTATGACCTTTTAGGATAAAATGATTAGCAAATTAAGATCTTCGCACCGATTTGAACGGATTGAAATTTGGAACACTTAATTTTTTAACCTCTTTACACCGTCTATATATTAAAAATATAATTAAAAAATTAAGTGCTCCAAATAAGGAGTCTTAGGATATGTTTGAATGGAAAGTATGATTTTGGGTAGGATGGAGAGTAAAAGTTGGTTGAATGGTGGATGGAGAAAGGGGATAACGAGGGGTATTTTCGTCCACAAAACACCCTCCACAGCCGATTATTTTTGGGGACCCCTGGAGGAGCCCAAATATAATACCGGATAAACCGTAGAAAGGGGAAAACGTGGAGCGAGTAAGAAATTATCAGGGAAATTAATTGGATACCAAACGGGGGGAAAAGGGATGGGGCCCTCCCATATTCCCTTCTTAATTTTCCCCACCCTTTTTGCTCCATCCAAGCAGGCTATTAACATGAGAAGTCATAAGGCAGTGTATTGGATCTTTTAAGTTGGGGCTTTGGTTTGTGTTTTGTTTTTCATCTTGTTCATAGGCATCTGTCAAATGCAGGAAGCTTCCTTGTTTTAATTTTCTTGCCTGCATGCAAATGATACCTGAGGAAAGCACTCCACGAAAGGGAGCTTCTTCAGCTCTGTTCAATTAACACGGCTGCCCCAGGTTTGCCAGACATTGTTTTCCGGGCCCATTTTGATGATTGGAACTGTTTCAGGAACTCCCCTTCCGTCACGATTCACGAACCACGTCGCTATAAACATGGTTTCACTAGAGTCCATCATAAGAATAAGGAATATTCCTTCATATGCCTCAAGAGGCTGCCACCTGTCCCCTAGGCCCTACACTTGCTTAATCATATCAGAATTCACAGGGATTTGCTCCTACGTACTAATCAGGGACTTAGGCTATGTTTCCCCTGATTGATAAGTTCTGAACCAGTCAATAGTGGTTTTATCTTCGCATTTGTTGGTTTTGCGTCAAATATTTATGAGATATTAGTTTGTCAATAGTTCAAAAAGTCAATTGTTGAACATTTTCTTTGATATTTTTAAAAATATTTGCGTAAAAGTGACGATTTTTCAGACACTCAGAACAGGGTCTAAACTTTCTTCAGATACTCAGGGCAGGGTCTTAACTTAGTTTCTAAACTTGCAATGATATCTGGGATTACTTTCTTCAGACTCTCAAAGCAGTATGGAGGGAAAAAAACACGAGTGAAGAAGGAAGAGTGCACCCAAATTGCAGCAATGCATCAACACAGTTTCAACACCGTGGTGTTGAAACACTCCATCAATAGTCCATGCACCTCAGTGGAGGAGCGGTAGTGTTGGAGCCGAAGGGGTAGCAGTGCCGAAACTGTAATTTTCAACTCCAAGCAATCTGTCTCTGCGTGTACCACCTGTTCCTTTCTCAAAACAATCAAAACATGCACAAGCCACACCAATCCTAATATTCCTAAGCTCTACACCCAATCCTCCAAAACAGATGGTAAAATTTATCAAAGGGAGGAAACTGATGCTATTAACTTCACATAATCCTTATTGCTTTCGCCCCTTTATCACTTCCCATGCCCCCCCACCCCCCAAGCAACCGGAACTTACCGTGATGCAAGACGAGTACGAAGATGACTTCGAAACACTTGTGTGGCCGCTGCTCTCTCCAGCCTCTCATCTCCAATGTTTTTTTGCAAAGAACTCTTATCTCCATTGTTAACCCTAAGGAACTTGTGATTACCTAACCAAGTGTAACCCTTTTAAACTACCCACTAATTAACCACGTACACCCTCAAATATAGTAACCTATTAACTAAATTATTTTAGTATGGTACAAAAATAATTACTAACTAATTATACTTGTACCCCCAAAACTATAATAATGCCGACAATGCTTATGTTATGCGTAGAGATAAAATATTAATTAGGACCAAACATTAAAACCAAGCTTTTAAACGGGAAAAATTATTAGTATTACGAAAAGAAAAGTTAGGGCATAACAATATTCCCTTTTGATAGCTCACGATGGGATTGTTGTCTGTTGATAGGCAGTGTGGAAGTCCTTCCAGAATGCTATTGATGGTTGGAGTAACTTTTCTTGGCATGGTATGGTGGAGTCCACACTTGATTGCACCGTCGTCGTGATCTGCTTACTTGGGTAAATGAACATCTTTGGTTTTGTATACAGTTTCGTGCTTGGAAAAAGAAAAAGGGAAATTTTTAGACCGTAATTGTTAGGATTAACACACACGCACGATTTACGAGTATAAAACTGTAAAGAAATAAACACAGAGATATACGTGGTTTCCCAATCCCGGGTACGTCCACAGAAGCGAGAGCGGCTGCTGTTCTTATTACCACAGTACGAAATAGGGTTTACAACATAGAATAAACCCTCATTCCGCTCCACTCCGGCATCTGGCATTCTCTCTAGAACTCTTTAGTATCTCTTCATATTTAACATATGAGCCACAGTTTTGACAATAATATTTTGCTTCTTGGCATTGCATGTTTTTTTATGGTCTGTAGAAACCAGATTTGACCTTTGGTTGGTGAAAGCTTGGACGTTTGTTTTTCCACAGGTGATATGGTGTGTACTTATGGAATGAATGCAAGAAAGTTGACGATGCTTGGCTTAAACTTTAGAGTAAATTGTTTGGCTTCGGCCTCGGTTAGTCGTGCGCAACTTGATAACGGATTTATTGGTAAATTGTTCGGCTTCGGCCATGGTCAGTCGTGCGTGACTCGGCCTTGGATCACGGATCATCCGGCCTCTAGAGTGGTCGACTCGGCTTCGGCTTCAGCTGTTACATTGCTTGGCCTCGGTATTGTGGATATAGTTTCTGTACACGGCTCTGTCTAGACTGTCTTTCGGCCTGGAGTGCTTAGCAAGTGGTCGGCTGGATGCGCTCAGCCTTAGTGCAAGACCTGTGGTGAGACCACGACTATTGGTACGCCAACAGTGGTTCCTATGGGAACAAGCTCATTTGATTTGTTAAAATCAGCAGGATAGGCAATTTGTTGCCACTGTGAAAGTCAAATTGACAATGCTTCTTTTTAGTATGTTGGAAGAAGCCCTAAATCGTTGATGAGAAGTTAAGTTGCATTTGTTTTATTTAAAGAATATGCTCTGCATCTTTCGGTGTTTTTTTGGTTGTCCTATGCTAAAAGAAGGTAGTCAAATCCACGAGGATCCAAGGGTAAATGGACGGAATAATTTATAGACCAACGTCGTCACAGCCGAGTTTTGAGACAGGATCAAGAACAAACATCTATATAACAATGGAGTTCAGGTTTTTTGAAATCCTATAAGAATTGCCAAACATCTACAGGTTTTTTGCATTATGTTTTGAACACAACTAAAATGAACCACCATTACCTTCCATGCATGGTTTGTATTCATAATCACGTTACTCTCAAATCAAAATTTCATTCATGCATTCCATCATACAGTTCGGTTATCCATTAGACCAACTTTTAAGCAATGTCCTAGCTTTAACTCATGACTGAACAACAATTATAGAATCCATTTCAACAAATACTACTAAAACGCTATTTTCCTCCTCAATCCTTTTACCTTATTTCCAAAAGAAAAAAAATCATGTACAAACGCGAAGGGTCATCCAGTTTCATGAAGCAAAGTAAGAAAGGAAGCATCCTTTTTCCTAGTAGGGAACATGACTTAAGCATAGCAACTGATGAAGATGAACCCACTTCTAAGGAAGAATCAAAACAAAAAAGGAAACTCAACCAGCTTTCGAGGCGAAAGAAGCAGAGCCAAAGGCTTAGAAGGTGTTTGCATTTGATCCCACACCTATATAAATTATCAAACAGTACAACTGTACAAGTATAGAGTCAAAGATGGGAGTATTTCAATGATCAATGCAAAAAAATAAGAATTAAACTGTTTGGCTAAATGAAATGCTGCAAATGTATAAGGTGAATGAAACAACGAACATATCACAATGATTAATAACAAAAGAGAACATAACATTTATTTACCCAATTTTCAAGTTCAATAAAAGAAAATTTGAAAAGTGCACTGTAACCTCAAAGGTATTCGAGGTTGGAACTCTACGGCGTTACAGCTACCTAAAAATAAATTTCAAAAATCATCACAAAAGAAGCTGATCACGTTGCTCATGTAATCAAATAGATTGGATGGAAGGAACTCAATACTGTTTTAAAATGCATAGAAAGTTCACCATGGATTATAATCTATATTACTTAATGTACGAAGATATTTTCTACTTTTTGTTTTCCACAAATGCTCCAAGCAATTGCAATTAATACTTGTCCACCCTACGCCTCTTCCCAACCGACGCAATACATACTACTCCAACGGATTCCATACAAAACAACCACCTCTCCCCGTGGCTTCCAAAGGACACACCTCAATGGCTCCAACTGATACCCATAAAAGACAACCTCCTCCCCCTGGCTTCCAAAGGACACACCTCAACAGCTCCAACAGGTACCCATACAAGACAACTTCCTCCCCGCTGGGCTTCCAAAGGACACACTTCACTAGGTGGGGACACTAAAAAGGCTTCCCAAAATTGCATTACAGGCTCCCCAAAAATGGCTCCATCAGTCCATTCTCCTCATTCATTGAACTCTGCAATCCGACGAGCAAGGGTGCCGACGACCCCATTTACGTACTCCGCCCCCTGGTATCATGATTCTACGCAGAACGATCCAAAAAGCATACCAGACTCAACCCAAGTGTATTCAAACAGAAGCCCAAGACAGGTATTCGACTTTCCTCCTTACCTTTGATTGCTAACACTTTCCCCTTTCCCCCTTACAAAGACACCCCTCCCAAAAATACAGTCCATCGATGTCGCCAACTATGTCGACTATAATTTCTGCATACAAATTGTTTGACGAAAGGTTCCTTTAAGTTCTTTTGGCTTGTAGATGGTTTGACGAAGATGATTTGAAGACGTAGTACATATTAGAGGTCCAAACGTAATGAAATCAAATGGTGAAAACGTAAAATAGTTGATTAGGAGTCAAATCCCCTATAACTTTCTCCCAGCCGATAGGGCCTTTAATTTTTTTTTGGGGGGGAGCACCTCCTCCCGAAACAACACCAAAGTGAAAAATTGCATTGACCTGTCACTTGTTGAAAATACCTCTTTGAATCCAAATCCGACATGCTCAATAGGTTTTCCTAGACTCTTAGTTTCCAAATGTGCCCTACACCTTTGAAATAACTGAATTGGTGAATCTCTCTTTGATCATAGTTTAGATGATGGTAATGAAACATGATAATAACTTTATCGGTTATGATTATTTCGATAAAGTGATCTCCAAGAATGCATCTGGTTATTTTTGTTCAAAGATTTGTTGTGTTTGGAAGAAAATTTTCGTTTGCATGAAGACTTTTTTTCTTGTCGAAGGAAGACTTTATACATGGTAAATTGTGATTCTTCAATGTAACTTCTTGAAAACTTGAATGTTGGGGGATTATTCAATGTTTGACTTGAATTGATATGTGATTTATTAACTACATAGTCAGAAGTTCTTTGGTTCTCCTACCAGTACTGTCATTACTCTCGGTTGGTATGCCGTCAAGCTATGATTTCAATCACAGCATAAAGCTAAGGATGCCACTTTTCTTATTTAGAACGGATGGTGAGTTTGGTAGCTCAGTGAAGTAGAACCCTGTGGTTAATGTAGAGGGCTTTGAGTTGCATTTGGAACTCTCTTAGAGCAACAAACATGCCCCTTTAATTCGTTGTACTGACAAGGGTATATCTCACTTGGGTGTGAGCTGTGTACAAGACCGGTCGTACTTGGGCAACATCAGGGAGGGGGCGGGGGGGGGGGGGGGGTTGGGCGGCGGGGAAATCCAAGGCTAAGGAATGTGGCCCCACTATCAAGGAAGAAAATATTGGACGGTTCAATTGGAATGGAAATGGGGTAAGCTGCAATAGTTTGAATCCCAAAGTGTTGTGAATCTTAGTAGCGTTGGGATAGGGAATTTGATGAAACAGAAGGACTGGAGAGAGCCTCTTTCTTTATGGACCTTGGTGCCCCTTTTGCCAGGTAAACTTTTTTCCAATAAAATGATCTGGGCAGATCAAGGTGAGATGCGGTGCGGTTATTTTGATTGTGGCATTATGCTAACGAACATTCCCCCTAAGAGTAGGCGCTGGAAGGATCATATGTAATATGGGTTGAGAAGCTAGCAAGGCCAAGTGTGAAGGTGAGAAAGTTCAATGTTTTTTTTAAGAACAAAAAGGTAAAAACGTTCAATGTTGATGGTAATCAGAAGGCATTTGCTGAGAACGGATTCGAGTTAGGAAGCTTCCCCACAATACTCCTATGCCTGATGCACTCTTCTCAGCCATGCCAATAGGTACGCCTTTAAGATCGAGGGATGTCAATTCTTCGATGGCTTTCAAGAATGCTCTCTAATGACAGTAAACAAAGCATCATTAATGCAAGAGTCTTAACTCATTAGACGATTGAAAACTAGGAGTTTCCTTCATCCTTGTATGTTTACATGTGGAAGAAACACAAAAGTGGACTCTGAAATTTGCAACAGCAACACAAAAGCACAAAGAAGAAAGAGCGCATGGAAGTTAAACCAACTTCCAAGTGAAGATCGAAGGGGAGATAGAAAAGAGATCGACAGTAGGGACAATTGCCAATAATTAAAAATTTGCTGGTAATACAGAAGACTACTCGGCTACTGGCATAGACAGTAATTAAAACCGGAGTGTATGAGAAATGCATGGATAGCCGCTTTTGTCGTGGTCCAACTAAAAATAATTAGATATGGCCAAGAGATTTATGTGACCATCATCTCCTCTTGTAGTTCTTCGCTCTTCTAGAATCTTCCTGGCAGATTCCTCCGCGGAGCGACGGCTCCTCCTAACCTGAATTTCGCGAAGTTCGTTTAGATTAACAAAATTATTCGGGATCCACTCCAGATGTCTGCAAAGTTTAACCACTAAGACCTCAAGTCTCGGAAATTGATCTTCGGAAGCATTCCATTCTTTCATGTACAAATCTTGTAACCTCAAGTACTTGAGTTGAGAGAACCCCTCCTCAAGTTCATTTGTGTTCCAAATTGGTCCCTCACAGGCCTTCTCGATTAATTTGAGAACCTCAAGGCTCGGCAAGGTTTGGAGGATTGATAGCTCCTCCCACTTCAAGAACGTATTCTTCAAAGTTATCCGTGTAACAGTCCGAGGAAACTTCACCTCTGGCGGAAGGGTAGTAGCCCTGTTCATCAAAAAGTGGCGATGGCAAAAACTGAGTGTCTCAAGGCATTCCAAGAACTCTAGGTCGGGGAGCATCAAAACAAAATCATTGGATATTAGATCTCCATAAAAACCTAGCTTCCGAAGATTGGGAGTCCTTAGCAAGAAATTTCGGCACTCCTCACAAGGACATATTGAATGCAAGGTCTGTAGGCTATCCAACTTAGACGAATGGTCAGGATTTTGGTTGCGAGGATGATATTGGAATACCCCTCTTTTAGAATATAGATGCCTCAACTTAACCATCTTAAATAAATCTTGAGGCAACATAATGGTTTTCCAGGAAAAGTAATTAGCCGACCGAAGGTTAAGGGTTTCAAGGTTCAAGAGGTAGGAAAATGGCAATTCAAAGTCCGATGTGTCATATTGTAACTGAAATGCCAAGTATCTCAAATGAACTAGAAGTCCTCTTCCTATTTTTGCTCGGCATTCAGCGGAGATAAAACACAACACCCTGAGAAATTCAAAGTTTTTTACAAAGAATGGAAGATCTGACTCACATCGTAAATGAGTGGAGTTTTGCAAGCTGAGGCACAGAAAAGAACGAAGGTTTCGAGTAGAAGGCCCTAAGGGAAAGTCATGAAAAAACTGCAAGCTGTCAACAAAGAGGCGGCGATACTTAGTTGCAGCAGATGGTGAAAAAGTAGCATTCCCGTAAATTTGCACAAGGAAGTTATCCTCCTCGGCTTTTTTCAAGCATAATTCACGCAGAAGATCATGGATACGACATGCTTTAATTCCTCCAAAGGACCTTTTCCTAGCTACCATTACAAGATTTCTATCAATAAGACTGCTTAAGTAATCTTTTGCTATGTCCTCCAAGCATTTATCCCCTTCACTTTGCTGAATAAAACCCTCTGCAATCCAAAACCATATCAACTCGCGTACGAGGATTTCAGAATCTTCAAGGAATCCTGCAATATAAACAAAACACGCTTTCAAGTGAAGAGGCAGGTAATTGTAACTAAGTTCTAATATCTTCATGCAGCTGTCCTGGTTTTTGGCAATGATCGAACTTAAACTTTTGGAAACTTCCTTCCACAAGTCGAGTGTCTTGTCTTTCACTTCCAAAATGCCAGCTATTGCGACAATCGCGAGTGGTAGTCCCTCACATTTTTTTGCTATATGCTCACCGATGACAACAAACTCCTGTGGGCAACATTTCTTCCCGAATACCTGTTCAATTTATGTGCAATATTAGATGTCTATTATTGTAATTACATAAAACTTGAACAAAATTATAGGAGTTTAACCTTTCATATTGCAAGAATAAGTAATATTTAAAATTGACATTCTTAAAAGGAAATTAGAAATATGAGTTATATGACAAAAGTACAAGAAAGCATATGTTCAAATCACTATGTTTAGTTATATTACGCATACTAGTTTTTATTTTTTTTAACCAAATACCTTTTTCTGTAACAACTCCCAGCTGCAACTGTCTGGTAAGGGAGCCAAATTATGAGGGACACAATGGATGTTATTAGGTTTAACAGGTTGTCGACTAGTGAACAACACTTTACTGCCATTGCATTCCTTAGGGAGTGATCTTTGGATATCATTCCAGGCTTGAGTACCCCATATGTCATCCATGACAATGAGATATTTCTTACCCTTCAAGCATTTGAGCATCTTTTCTCCCAATTCATCCTCACTTCTCTTCTTGTAATCTCCATTTTTGTTTGGGGAAGTTAATTCCAAAATACGAATCAACAAATTCCTCTTTTTAGTCTTATCATAGTCTTGAGAAACGTTAACCCAGGCACGAAATTTAAAGGTATCTGATGTCCAAGGATGATCATACACTTCTTTGGCCAAAGTGGTTTTGCCGCCTCCAGCTGCACCGATGATTGATATTATCTCCAACGGTCCACCCTCTCCACTGCCTCGAAGCTTTCCCAATAATGTCTCGACCTCCTCCTTGAAACCAACCACCACGTTCTCTTCTACCACTTTGGATGTGTTGCTCCCTCCAGATGAACTTGAACCTCCTGCATGTTGGGAAATAGAAAGAAGGGTTATGATCAAGGACAGGCCAAGAGATAAATGATGGGCCTGTTGTTTTTATTTACTAGTATTTTTACATAAACAATTATTTGATTTGTCATTGATGAATTTTAACCACTTAACTTGACGTGGAACTAGTTGAAAACCTAGTTGACTCTTCTCCTATTTTTACTCCAACAAATCAGATCACTATCCTACTAGTACTCCTATGACTGTTGCAAAATAATAGGATTGGTTTGTCGTGAGAGCAACAGCAGGAGAAACCAAAATCGGGCACTTTCGGTAATTTCTGCCCGGGCGATTTTTATTACAGCTTGGACGGTTTTGGCTGCTCAACGGTCGGTCAGCTTGCAGTAAATTTTCCCCGGGTGGAAATCAACCTTGCCTGGGCGGTCGGGACAGTTTTGTGTGCGGAATTTAGGGTTTTGTCTGATTTTTGGTTCTCTATTATAAATAGGGGGTTTGGGGGCTGCCAAGTTTATGTTCTTTTATTCAAGGGTTTAGATATTATGGTTTTGTTCATCTCTCAAAGTTTCACCAAGGGTTTGTGTCTCCTTTTGTGTTTCACTAGAGATTTGTCTCTTAATATCTATTTGCTTCTTTATTGAGAGTTACGGGTATAGTCGGCTATTTGTTCCTTTCCCCATTTATAGTGAATCATATATATATATATATATATATATTGCTCTTCTCCCGTGGAGAACGTTATTTTTTTTTTGATAGGCAACAAAATTTTATTAGAACTTGACAAAGGGTACATCGAGAAGAGATCAAATATGGACCACAGAGGATGAGGTACCATAAAAGGCCTAGAAAAGAAAGAAAAGGAAAGGAGTACGTTATTGGTTTGTGCTTGAGCAGAACCACGCAAATCTTGTGTTCTTGTTTATCGCACGCTTGTTGGTTTGTTATATTCTCATTTTCGTATTCAGCAAAACATGCAACACATAACAACCCAGTGGTCTTACGACTTTGATTATAAATATCATATAATGTTGTGGTTTATATATATCATGAGTAAGTTAGATTTTCTCAAAAGGTGCATTCCAATTCACTAACTTCTTTATCACATTATTTACTCCTCTCACTCTTCCTCCACACTAGGCCCTATCAATGGATCAGATTTGATCCGGATTCGAATCGAAAAATTTAATCCGAATCCGATAACGTCGATCCGGTAATCCAAATATGGATTGGATAGGATTAAATCCGTTATCAATCCAATCCGAACTTTATTTTTTAATTTTTTTCAGAAAATTGTAAATTTTTATTTTGAAAAAAAAAATGTTTAAGGAGCTGTATTTAAATTTTTTTGTTTGGAAAATGATTTTTTTTCGAAAAAAATAATTATTTTTTTGCTAAAATTTTTGAAGTAAAAATGTTTTTGGATCGGATTCAGATTTTCGGATCGGATTTGAATTTTTCGGATTTGGATTACCACTATAGGATTCGAGTATTATCGGATTCGGATCGGATCCGACCCATTGACAAGCCTACTTCACACAGGACATCTCCTTTGCTCTATTATATCCTCTTAATCACTGTTTTATGCACGGCTCCAATTCTATCATATTTTCCGTGTGTGTGTGTATATATACATTTGCTGCTGGATTTCATACGATTTGGAGTGTCACGAAACTAGCTACACTATTTCTGAGTTTAATTTCGTTGCATAGAAGAGAACTCGAAGGTCGTTGTATCTTGGGAAAAAAATATCATATCAATCCAACCCCGTACAAAAGGGTGTGTATCCTTCCTAATAAAATCACAGGCTTTTTCTATTCTTTTCTCTTTATATTTAATTTCATGAATTTGATTGATGAATATGACTTCTAATTCTGATTTTAGCATAAAATCCTATTGCATACATTTTCTCCAATAGGGCCATAGTAAGGGTACTAAAAATTTAAATCTGTGTTTTGGAATAGAATAATTCATCATATCCCATTTTTCAGAGCTTGTCACTAAAGAAATTTGCTTGGCTTATATCATATTTATGAAATGATATTATCCTCATAAGAGCCAGACGTAGCTGAAATTGAAAACATAAAACACTAAGTACTAGTTTTGAATATTAAAATACTGAAAAAATGTACCAATACCTTCAGTTGTGGAAAAAGAGTGCTCGAGTTTTTTGCCAGCTAGTCCTTTAATGTCATGCATATTCTCGTCATAAATTTGCTTGATCTCAGCTGTAAGAGTCTTGACCTCCTTTTTGACTATTTTAAGGTTAAGGGAAGGATGATCCTGAGGGCGACAATGATAAGAAAGGATATGATTAGCCTTGAAAGCTTGAACTACAAATAGTTCTATGATATTCTCTGCCTCAGATACCACGTCTTTGATCTGCCTCACTAGATTCATCACTTCTGAATGCTCATTGCGTTTATTCTCCGTAACCTTGAGAAATTCTCTCATATACGTTATCTCCTCCTTAAGAGATTCGAGCTGATGTTTCTCTTTTATGATGGATTGAACCTTGGCGCTCACTATAAGCTGCTTCAAGGTCTCCAGGAAAACATCAACAGCAATGTCACCCATCTCTCTCCAACAAGAGATTGATCAGGTAAAAGAGTGTTAGGGATCAGATAGAAGGAGCAGGTGGATGGATGGATGCAGGTCTAGAATTGTGGTAATCTTCCCTTTTTGTAGCTTGTGATCTAGTAGAGGCTAAAAGCACGCAAAAGAATGCTTTCTGTGATTGCGCCAAGTTTGTTTAGATTTAAAAACAAACCTTCGGTACGCCATCTAAATTTTCTATCTAACATGAATCTGAAAAGTTAAAAATTTCAAGCATGTTTCTGGTAGTGAAAAATTTATAGATTTTTATTTGTGGTTGAAAAGTTGTTAGGTATTTTCGGTAGTGAATAAGTTGTTGAAAAATGTCAAATTATTTTTGATAGTAAATAAATTGTTGATGGTTTGTAAGTAGAATTGCTGTAACAAAAACAGTTTTTGTTAACAAGTTTTTTGTTAGTGGAAACGAAATGTGAAAATGCTGAAAAAATTTTGTTAGTGGAAACGAAATGAAAAAATGCATTAATTTTTTGTGGTTTTTGTTAGTGGAAACACCTAAGAGAATTCACTAACATGTTAACATTTTTTCTCTTCATCAATTGGTCATGTGGTGTAAATTGAAATGAAATGTGAAAATGCTGAAAGTTTTTTTTGTTAGTGAAAACGAAATAAAAAAATGCGTTAAGTTTTTTTGTGATTTTTGTTAGTGGAAATACCTTAAAAGAATTCACTAACATGTGAACATTTTTTCTCTTCATCAATTGGTCGTGTGGTGTAAATAAAAGTGCTTACTAGTAGTTGAGCAGAAATAATAATGGCACATGCATAAAGTTTGTACCACTAGTAGTTGAGCAGAAATAATAATGGCACATAAATAAAGTTTGTACGAGCACGTACAAACCATTTTTGGTCTTGTTTTGGATCTAAACATCCAACTTCGTTTTATAATTCAGGCCTGAATTCTGGGACAAAATTAAATGTTTTATTAACACATACTAGATTGAGCCTTTTTTTTTATTTTTTTTTTATGAAAGGAAAGGAAAGGGATTGAGCTTATTTACTACAAGAAAATGTGGTTTTACCAACACTTAACAAATGCCGGAAAAAGTGGTCAAAAAAACTGGTAATAGTTTTATTGGCATTAATACCACCTTTACCGGCATTTTTAGAAATGCCGTCTATCAAAGTGTTGGTAATGCCAAAAAATGCTGGTAAATATAGAACAAATGCCGGTAAAGGTTACTATTACCGACGTTTGTGATAAATGCCGATAGCAGTACCATTTATCCGCATTTCCTTGACTGTCGGTAATAGAAATACCGGTAAAGCCACATTTTCTTGTAGTGTTTTTTGTAAAGATCATAAATAAAATATTTTAACAAGATAAGCGGCTCCGATCATTTTTTCAAACCCAAAATAGGCTCAAAAAGAGTTTGTATGCGTTTGTACAGATATTTTACTAATACTAGTAGCGCCGCTGGTGGTTGAGAGCAATGTTCTGAATACCGTACCGGCCAGGGTACCGGTTTTTCTGCTGGTACGGTACGTATCGGTACCGGTTAGATACCGGGTATCATTTCGAATTTACCGCAACTACAATATATATAATAATTATATGCAATCATAATCCAAAAAAGTCCCTCATACTATGCAATTCATCATACATCTTGTCCCACGTTGCTTAGTTACAAAACTCTTTTCCATCTTAAATGACTTTGCACACTAGTGGACTTGTAAATGAGGACCCAAGGAGAGGCCTCGCGCGCTCGGAAAAATGGGCCGTGGCCGAAGGCAATTTGGAAAAATTGATTCGAAAACCAATTAAGATGGTTAAGCCCACGTTTTGCTAATCTGGAATTTGGGCCGCGTCACGGATTATTTGCGCGCGGGGGTTGCTAATCCGGGATTTGAGCCTCGCGTACATACTATGGTTAAGCCCACGGTTTGCTAAAAATTTGAAAAACGTTTTATTTTTGGGGTTAAGATGAAACTCTTTCCTTTTTTTACCAGAAAATGAAACATGACAGTAGAGGGAAAAAAAAAAAAGGCTATGCAAAATCTCGGCTGGGTACTGGCTAGTATTTTCCGAGATGACCGATAACGATCGATATTTGGTCCGGTTTCTCTCAAATCTGGTACATACCGGCCGGTACGGTACGAGATTGATAATCTTGGTTAAGAGTGGACCCTATGAAGCTTTAATTAACAGTGCAGACCACACCCCCTGCCATGTCTTGTTATGAGACAAACTCGTTTATGGTTGAGGTGTAAACATGGGTTATGATCACATAAAACTTGTTTGTGGTTGAGGTGTGTTTACACCGCCACCATGTGGGCTCTAAGAATGGGATTAGGAGGATCTAGTGGTGTGACCGCCATGACAAGAATTTTAGAAAATGTAATTATTATATGTAAAAAAATAAAATTATGCCCAACTTATATAGTCTCGCCATCACTAAATTTTTTTTGTATACAATTCGCCAGTTCTACGATAAAATCCTGGTTCCGTCCTTGGTGGGCTATGTTGACATTTTATTGCAATAATTTGAACTGTTCAATTTATAAGACCTGCAGAGTAGTATATATATGTAAAAATTCAGCTTGACCCAACATCGATAGGAATATCAAAAATTAAATCGACAACCTGAATTCTGTTAATAGTTTTTAAGTTAAAATGTTCAAATTGTTGATTTTATAAATCAAAATTTAATTTTTGATATATCTATAGATGTTGGATCAAACTAATATTTTACATATATACGCTACTTTGCAGGTCCTATAAATTAAACGATTCAAATTATTACAATAAAATGGCGATAGGACCCACACAGCCGCGGTGTAAACCCCATGTTTACACCTCAACCATAACAAGTTTATCTCTCATATAGTCTTCGTCAACTATCATCAAAGCGGTTTCGTACTATCTCTCATTTTCCCACTGCCTTACAATAAATGAATGCCATCTGTATTTCTTGTAGTGCAGATTCAAGTCGTGAAAATCATGTCGTGAATTCAGGTTCCACCTACCCCCTCTGTGTAGATTTAATATTTATTTTTGAGAATTTGTATTACTTTTTAATTGATTATATCTTATAATTTATAATATTTTATGTAATTTTCAAAACATTGTCTTATAGAACTAAACGAAATCTATCAAACAAGATTTATATAGGATATAAAATTCATTACTAATATAAAGATATAACTCATTTTTGATCCGGTTAGAATTGAACGAAGGATTATTAAATCCGGATGGAGGGAGTAAATAAAAGCTCACAATTCTAAAAAAAGAAAAGAAAAAAAAAGCGTATATATAGAGAGAGAAAAAAAAAAGAACATAGAGAATTTACATGGTTCGTCCCTGCAACCTACCTCATGTAGGATCAAATGAGAGTTCCAATATTGAGGGATCATAAAAAGAAGAAAAAAGAAAAAGAAAATACCCAAACCCAGCTATCATGACACCTAATTGTTACTTATAAGTTAACTCATTAATTATTAATGGTTTTTACCATGCTTTTGGATTTGGTACAATTCGAGCAAGTTGGTTCAGATATGTTTGTTGTATATTTCAAGCAACTATTAATTGCTGAGATGATGGTCTAGATCTACCTTGTAGGGTTTGCCCTACAAGATTTCTGAATTTGGGCATGCAATAGTGCAGCTTCCTGTAGGGTGCCAAAACTACGTCGTTTTAGTTATTATCTTGCATTTCCTTGGTGATTAGTTGTTTATACAAGCTGAGGGTCATCAATTCGGCAAAAAAATGTTCATTGCTGACAAGATATCCAAAACTGACACTAGGAAATATTTCATTTAAAAGAACTTTTTGTATATGCCAATAAAAAGTAAGAAATACATGTCGATATCTTGGAAAAAAAATTAAAACCAAATTATCTCTCTTGATTAAATTTTCTTTAACATACGATTATATTCAACATGTCACACTCCAAAAGTGGCCGCATTTTATTTATAATTTAAAAGTCATTTACTACTTTCTAACATTAAAGAAATTTTTAATGCCAAGGGCAATTTTAACATAGCAAATGAAAAAGCTACCGTGTGGGTATATCAATTTATAGGACCTGCAGAGTAGTATATATATGTAAAAATTCAGTTTGACCCAACATCGATAGGTATATCAAAAATTAAATCGACAGTCTGGATTCTGTTAATAGTTTTGAAGTTAAAATGTTCAGGTTGTCGATTTTATAAATCAAAATTTAATGGGAAAATGACAGCTGGGGACGTATTTTCATAATTAATATCCGTTAAGGACATTTTCAGCATTAAAAAATGTTTTCAGTTTGTCTTTGGCAGGTATTAATTATCAAAACACATCCTGAGCCGTCATTTTCCCAAATTTAATTTTTGATATATCTATTGATGTTGGGTCAAGCTAATTTTTTACATATATATACTACTTTGCGGATCCTATATATTGAACGATTCAGATTATTACAATAAAGTGGCAATGGGGCCCACACGGCGGTGGTGTAAACCCCATGTTTACACCTCAACCGTAAACAAGTTTATCTCGTCTTGTTATATTAGTCTTCGTCAACTATCATCAACCCGGTTTCGTACTGAGTCTTTCTTGTGGTGGAGATTCAAGTCGTGAAAATCATGTCGTGAAATTAGGGACGCGGGGCCTCTGCTGCCCACCATGGGGCAGCAGCCCCTACCCACACATCACACACACATCACACGGCATCGTTTTGGGAAGAAAATAAAAACCAAACTCTTCGTTTGTAATCCTATGGAGCAGAAACGTGATTATGAGAGCTCTAGAGTTAAAATTTAATTATGTTTGTTTAGAATAATATGATCAGAATAATAAGATCTTCACGCCAATTCAAACGGATTAAAAATTAGAGCACTTAATTTTTTAATCATATTTTTTAATATATAAACTGTCTAAAAAAATTAAGTGCGCCAATTTTTAATTCGTTTGAACAAGTACGAAGATCTTATTATTCTGATCATATTATTTTAAAGAGATATAATTAACTTTTGTCTATAGGGCTCTCATAATTACGTTTCTGATCTCCAGGATCCAAAATAAAGATCAGATACTTAATTATGAAAGCCCTAGAGACAAAAATTAATTATGATACTATAGAATAATATGATTAGAATAATAAGATCTTTGCATTGGTTCAAACGGATTAAAAATTGGAGTACTTAATTTTTTAACTATGTTTTTTAATATACAAACCATCTAAAAAAAAATGAAGTGCTCAAGTTTTTAATCTGTTTGAACCAATGCAAAGATCTTATTATTCTAATCATATTATTCTATAGTATCATAATTAATTTTTGTCTCCAGGGCTTTCATAATTAAGTATCTGATCTTTATTTTGGATCCTGGAGATCAGAAACGTAATTATGAGAGCCCTATAGACAAAAGTTAATTATATCTCTTTAGAATAATATGATCAGAATAATAAGATCTTCGTACTTGTTCAAACGAATTAAAAATTGGCGCACTTAATTTTTTTAGACAGTTTATATATTAAAAAATATGATTAAAAAATTAAGTGCTTCAATTTTTAATCCGTTTGAATTGGCGTGAAGATCTTATTATTCTGATCATATTATTCTAAATAAACATAATTAAATTTTAACTCTAGGGCTCTCATAATCACGTTTCTGCTCCATAGGATTACAAACGAAGAGTTTGGTTTTTATTTTCTTCCCAAAACGATGCCGTGTGATGTGTGTGTGATGTGTGGGTAGGGGCTGCTGCCCCATGGTGGACAGCAGAGGCCCCGCGTCCGTGAAATTAGGTCCCACTTAAATAAAAGCTCACAATTAAAAAAAAAGAAAGCATATACATAGAGAGGAAAAATAAAAACACAAAATTTACATGGTTCGTACCCGTAACATACCTCATGCAGGATCAAATGAGTGTATCAATATTGAGGGATAAAAGAAGAAAATACCCAAACCCTAGCTATTATGACACCTAATTGTTACTTATACGTTAACTCATTGTTAAATAAACCCATTGAAACTCATAATTTAGAATTTAATGGTTTTTAGTTATACTAATAATAATAAATTGTGTTCCCCAAATGTATATTTTTGGTTTTGTAAGTCCAAATGCCGCCACCGTAATTTTTGGAATGATTTTACCATTAGGAGCATAACTAAAATCAATTACAAGCATAATAGAACCCAAACAAGGCATAACCAAGGAATATCCAAAAAACCAACCAAGGCGTAACTAAACCCAACCAAGGCATAACAAATAAGTTATGCCTTACTATGGTTTTGGTTATGCCTTGCTATGGTTCTGTTATGCTTGTAATGGTTTTTGGTTATACTCATAATGGTTTTGTTATGCCAAAAGTTACAGTGTCCCCAAAATGACCGGGGACAACGAAGTCATTCCCATTTAATTATATTTTATAAGGCTGTTGATTTTGCCACTCTCTTTATTGTTAACGTACGCTACTCCTCTACAAGTGTATTTTTAGTGCAAAAATACACTTGTAGGAGAGTGCTGTTAACAAAAAAAGGAGTGGCAAAATCATTTGTCTCTTATAATTGGGTAAATTTAACGAATACCCCCTCTATTATACTGAAACCACATTGACAACCCTCTTACCCTATAAAACCATGCTCCTCCTCTTTGCTTGGGGACTGAGTGGGAGTTCACTTGTTTTTTTGAACAATATATAAAAGAGGACTGATTATATTAATTTTTGAAGATGAACACAGAGATTAAAATGACACACAACACAAGAGTATCACGATAGAGAGCATACAACCTAACATTTTGAGGTCTATAACTTGTAGAAATGGCAAACGAGTGGGTCTGGGTAGGTTGAAACGGGTCGTGGGTCAAAGATGGATGGGTTGAATATGGGTCAAGATAAACCCACCCGACCCGACCTGTTTCCTCCTCCTTCTTCTTCTTCTTCTTTTTGGTTTCCCTTCTCCACTATCTTTCCCCGAAATACATTCACAAATGGGCAAAACTCCATGGGGTCTTTTGGCTATATCAGCCAATTGGTTTTTTTTTTTTTGTCTTTATTTAAATTTTTTTTTGTATTTGTACGTTCCACGTTAATTTTTTTTGTGTATTTTTTGTTCTATTCAAAGAGAGGAATCGAAAAATAAAAAAGTTATGGTCCAAACTAAAATTTGTTTGAATAAAGACAAACATCAACCAAAAGGCCAATTTTTTTTTAATTTCTTGACTTTTTATGTTATGGCTACTACAAGCAATGGAGAAATCTCATGACCTCCCCAAATTCTACCCATCATCTTCTAGTTTCAGTAAAGGTTTAGAATACCGTACCGGACATGGGACCGATTTTGTAAGCACATTATTTTTAAGTTTTAAAAATTATTTTCGGTTATCAAACAACCCCAATTATATATCTTATCGGGTAAATTTCAAGGATATCTCCTCTATTCTGCTGAAATCACATTGACAACTCTCTTACTCCAAAAAATCATGCTGGTCGTCCTTCCTTTGTGACTCTATGGAAGTTCATTTTCCTTTTTTTGTTTTTTAAACAATGAAAACGGATTTCATTAATCTTTGAAGATGAAAACAAGATTAAAAGGTCACATGACATAAGAGCATCATGATAAGGAGCATAAAACCAAGGACGGAATCAGGATTTTTTAAACATGGGGGCCGAATTATGAACAACAAATTTTAAAATTTCAAGGTTTGGGAATCCTGTAGTTTATTTGGTTTGGGTTTTGAGGGAGATTTTTTTGGTAATGAGTGGTGAGAGATAGAATGAGAAACGAGAGTAATAATTGAAAAAAAAACTGAATGGAGACAGTGTGTAGAGAGAGAGGTTGGATTTTGGGACCCAAAATATATGAACATAGTCTAAAGTATTTAAGTGTCTAAATAACACCAAAAAAAAAAAAAGATATATAGTTGCTCTTACCAAACAAAAAACAAAAAATCTTAAAATTAAATTTTTTTTTTAAAAACTCCGAAACTTCACGGGGGCCGTGTCCATAAGCCTCTTATATGGCTCCGTCTCTGCATAAAACCTACTCCCTCCGTCCCTTATTTAGAGTCCAATATTTTATTTTGGGTTGTCCCTTAATAAGTGTCCGTTTTGTAAAATTAGTAGATAAAAGTGTAGGGACGGAGAGAGTAACATTTTGAGTCCATTATTAGTAACTGTTAGTTGACCAAATGGAAGTACCATTTTTTTGGAAGTACCTAACATAAGGAGAAATTCATTCACCACTACCCTTAGTTTAAGAATTTCCAATTATGTAGATTAGTGCTATAAATAACAAGCAATTTGCTACCCCCTCCGTCCCTATTTAATTGTCTATCACGGCTTTGCGTGCATTTGCAACGGCTTATATAGCTTGACGTATATTATTAAAAATATGCAATATGGATCTGATTTGATAAATCTCAATTTTTTTTAAAAGACAATGATTTCAAAAATATAAACATAATATACGTTGAGAGATATAAGCCGATGAAAATGCACACAAAATCGTAGTGGGCAAGTAAATAGAGCTGGAGGGAGTAAGATCTAAATCGTCAAAGGATTTTTGTAAATTAGTTTGTCTATGGTGTGGCTTTTACCCCATTTGATAGTACCTATTGGATTTCAAAGTAAAATTTTGAGGTTCGAGTCTATAAAGAAACAACTTTGAATGCCCACTAATGGCTAAAATATAACACTAGGTACCGAAGTAGCAGTATGGCCCGGACGAGGAAGGTGAGGTGACAATGACCGAAGAAGAAATTATCAAACCCTAAATGCTTTACCATTAGTTACTTTGTAATTCCAATAAGTATTTTGAAATCTTACAGTTAGGTTTTCTGTGGCGAAAGACTATTGAAGTTGATGTGTTGTAATATGACTCGAATTGGCGAAGCTTTTTGAACTTTGGTGCATCAAAAAATGAAATCATTTTGGAAATTTCCTTTTTTTTTTTTTTTTGGTACTTCGGAATGAATTTTGGAAATTTCTTTTAAATGTAAAATAATGTCTCAAAAAATCTGGGCTTGTCAGTTCCTCCTCACTTGCCTTCTCAATTCCACTTGCGATTTGAACTCTTTTATATAATCCGTAACTAGCAGAAACCCCGTGTTACACACAGCATGAGTGAACTACCTACAGATCTACCGATACTTGGAAATTATCGCTATGTACAGCATCAGCAGAATCGTAGCACACGAAAAAGAATGGTCCACAATTCCATGGACATTTTCATGTATCGAGAGTCATGTATTATGCCACTCCTCAGTGAATGCCAATTCCGAGGCCCCAAAGATAAGCTCTCAAAATCCAGCTAGGTTACTCTTTTATTTGGCTGGATAACTTCTCTTCCTGGGCTCCTGAAACTTGACGTCGACAGAGCTAGAAACAGTGACAGAATTGTCACAGCAGGGGGAGTCGATTCGATCTTCCGTGATTCCCTTGGTAACAGGGTTAAGGGCTTTCAGTTAAAAATTGGTTCTGAAACAAGTTTGGGGGTTGAATTGTGGGCCTTTAAAGGAAGGTCTCTGTATTGCAGGGTAGAGCAATTTTAAGAGCAAGTTTACCAGTAGTTTGGTAAAATTGCTAGTAAACAGTGCACTTTTTTCATTTTACCTACTCACATATCTCTCAACACTACACCAATACAATCTATTTAACCTATTCTTTATTAAAATATTATTACTTTTATTTTCTTTTTCTTTTCTGGGGAGAGAGAGAGGTGGAGAGAGAGAGAGAATAATTATAAAATAACGTATAAATGGTGAATAGTGCTTAGGTATATTTACCTAAGTACTGTTCATAGATGAATTTTGTCTCAGCCTTTACCTAATCTGGTGTAAGGCTCATTTGGAAGTTTTGCTTAGGTAAAATAGCTTTTTAGCTATTTTATCTCAACTGATATAGTTGCCAACCGGTGCCAAGTCGATATGGATGCTAGAACTGTAGCGGTTGATCTTATAAATGCAAATACAGATTCTCATGACCCTTTAGAGTGCTAGTATTATACGTGATTGCAGGACCCTCTCGATGCAATGTGGTGTGTTGGAGATTTGCCAAGGCCAAGTTCGTCGGGAAACAAATAGATGTGCGGATATATGTTGGCGAATGATGCTTTCTCTTTAAATTCTACTAGAACTGTTGGTTTATTTTCACCTTCTTTTACTTATGTATTGATGCTGCTGCAGGGGTTAAATACCCCAGACTTTGTCATGTTTAATTTTACATGAAATCTTCTTATTGCCCAAAATAAAAAATAAAAATTCCCATACCGACCGAATAAACTGGTCGAGTGGGACCAGATTTCCAGACTCCTGTAGCTGAAGCAGGGAAACCGGAGAGCTAAACAGAGGTGTAGACCACGCGAACTTCCCGCCGCGGTCTTCGATGTATGTGTTATCTTGTTTACTTCGTAGAGTTAATAGAGGGAGACAAGTTAACCTAATCTGAGTTTATGGTAATCGTATTGTAGTATAACGTCCGTTTTTCCTCCTTTTTTTTTTATAAATCGGCTCTGTTTTTCCTTCTTGTACAAGCCTAGACACCAGCTTATATTAAAGAAGCTATCCTTGCTAGGTTATGTTTCTCCCTTGTGCTATTATATATCATTATTCCTTATCGTATCATGTAGTAAAAGATTGTCTCAAGCCTCAACATTTGCGCTTTACAGTACAATGAGGCTCAATTAATGATGAAATCCCTGAAGCCATTGTGAATTTTAGCAATTTTGCAGCAGATGAAGTTATTAATTGTTGGTGCTCTTACTTGTGATGATACATTTAGTGAGGAGCTGAATGTGCGTAAATCGCCCTTGACAGCTGACAATAATATGTTGATACAACTAGCTAGCTACAGTTGCTTACAAAATTCTAGCATCGCTTGGTCGATTTCATGTTCGTTAACCAATTTCCTCCTTCCTTTTTCCGTATTGAATGAATATATATGAAGGAGTTGATTGGTTTCTAGTCCCTACCGCTCTTTCCTCTTAAATGTTTGACATTTGATTTGAAGAATCTTAAATCTGTGATAACTTTGCACGGTTGTGTGAAACTCTTATTCTTTTAGTACTGAAGTATACTTAAAATCATATCGCAGGCAGTTGATCGATAATTTTCATGCATTTCATTTGCATTTTGGAGGGGCATTAAATGTGAACCCTATGAAACAGTGTTAATTGTTTGTTTCTTAATTGTTTGATCATTTGCAAGGTGCAGAGTTTTCCTTAAGGTTGTTTTTGCGATGGAGATGCGCATAACCGTAGTGGACACTTAAAAAGAGACGGATAGAGAGTGTTTTTTTTCCACAACAGAACAACCACAGCCTTCGGCCAAGAAACTTCTTTCCCATTGACTAAAATTTCCAAAAACTGAGAGTGTCGTCGATTATAAGATCCGGCCATCAGAGGTAAAACTATTGCTGGAGTTGAATGATATTACAACCACTAAGCTGACTGAAGAAAATGAGCAAAATGGAACACTAGCTAGCGAACACAACCCTGCGAGCCCAGCGACGGAGGCGAACAGAACTACGTTGCCCCCGCTTACAGACTTGGAAGAAGAAGAAAGCGACCTCAAAACCTTCGAATCCATGCACAGATTAAGTAATCGAGGTAATGGGTTAAAACCCCAGAAATGCTTAGTTTGAAAGAAACTGTAAGTTCAGTTGGAGATCGAGAGTGGTGAGTATACGCTAGAGAAGGAATCCGATATACAAAACGCAGAAATTAAGGTACAAATATTTATTGAAGAAAGTTTCTATGTTGTTGATATAGCATAACTAACCCATGTATAGCTTGGAAAAGAATTTGAATCCATTTGAGGGATCAGTATATATAGCACTACAACAATAAACACAAATGTCATTCTCAGAAACTATAGAAATCATCATCAAGAAACAAGGCTATCAATGGACTACTTATAGAGGTCACCCCTGTATACGTACTAAATAGCCAGAAATATGAGCTTTATCTAATTAAATTAAATCAGGTGCTTCTACGTCCCATAGCGAAATCCCACAAAAATTCGAAGTTCATATAACTGAGATCTACAAACGATGCTTCCAATGACAGTTCGTATTCTGTAAATGTAAAAACAACACATTGGGGCAGGAAAGTTCTTTTACAAAATAACAAATTTCATGAAAGAATTTCCTGTATCTCATAGAGTAAATGGTTTTTTTTTTTGCAGGGCTCTCCTCAAGTCAAGGACTTCTGGGAGACCATCAGGGTTCAAAAAAAAGCCTTACCACTAGGCAATCATCATCACCTCTTGTATTTCTTCGCTCTTTAATCTCCCTGGCGGATCCCTCCGCAGAGTGACTGCTAAAACTTACCTCAATTTCACGAAGTTCGTTCAGATTAGCAAAATCAATTGGGATCCGCTCCAGATAGCTGCAATATCTAACCTCTAAGACCTCAAGTCTCGGAAATTGATCTTCGGAAGCAATCCACTCCCTGATGCCCAGACCTTTTAACCTCAAGTACTTGAGTTGAGAGAACCCCTCCTCAAGTTCACTTGTGTTCCAAATTTGTCCCCAACATGCCTGTGTTGATAATTTGAGAACCTCAAGGTTCGGCAGGGTTTGGAGGATTGATAGCTCCTCCCACTTTAAGAATGTATTCGTCAAAGTTAGCCGTGTAACAGTAGGAGGAAACTTCAGCACTGGCGGAAGGGTATTTGCCTTGTATGTGGTGTTGAAGTTGTTAAAACTGAGTGTCTTAAGGCATTTTAAGAACTCTAGGTCGGGGAGCATCAAAACAAGATCATTGGATATTAGATCCCCACAAAATCCAAGCTTCTTAAGATTGGGAGTCCTTACCAAGAAATTTCGGCACTCTTCACAAGGACATATTGGATGCAGGGTCTGTAGGCTATCCAACTTGGACCAACGATCAAAACCAATTCCAGCTGCTATGTCAGGATAAAGGCAGCTAAAATGATATTTGAATACCCCTCCTTTAGCATATAGATGCCTCAACTTAACCATCTTAAATATATCGTGAGGCAATAAAATGGATTTCTTTTTCCATTCAGCTTTGAGGTTAAGGGTTTCTATGTTCAAGAGGTACGAAAATG
>BPLS01026791.1:0-18179 GCA_019656275.1 Rhododendron kiyosumense
TTAACCTCCCTTCTTCTTTTTTTCTTTATTTGTTTCTTTTCCTATTTGCCTCCCTTCTTATTTTTTTGGGTAACTCAAATTATATTTTCAATTAAATTTGTCTTCATACTTAATAAATTTATATTATTTTAATTAATTAGTCTTAACAATGAATAATAAAAATAACTTCTAATCAACAATAATAATTTAACCAAATTTAACGAAAATAAATTAAGTGTTCCGAATTTCAATCCGTTTGAATGGGTGAGAAGATTTTATATTTCTGATCATTTAATTCTAAAGGGTCATAATTAAATTTTGATTATAGGACTCTTGTTGGTTAGTCCTAAGATATATTTGATTCAACCATTTTGTTAGGGTTAATCCACGAGAGCCCTATAATCAAAATTTAATTATGACCATTTAGGATAAAATGATCAAAAAACTAAAATCTTTCTATCGGTTCAAATGAATTGAAATTTGGAACACTTAATTTTTTAATCATATTTTTTAATATATAAACTGTACATTGAAAAATTAAGTATTCCAAATTTCAATCCGTTTGAATGGGTAAGAAAATTTTATTTTTCTGATCATTTAATTCTAAAGGGTCATAATTAAATTTTGACTATAGGACTCTCGTTGATTAGCCCTAAGAAAGTCATAAAATCAAATATCTCTTAGGACTAACCAACGAGAGTCCTATAGTCAAAATTTAATTATGACCTTTTAGAATTAAATGATCAGAAAAATAAAATCTTCTCACCCATTCAAACGAATTGAAATTTGGAATACTTAATTTTTCAACCTTTAGTTTATATATTAAAAAAATGGTTAAAAAATTAAGTACTCCAAATTTCAATCCGTTTGAATGGGTGAGAAGATTTTATTTTTCTGATCATTTAATTCTAAAGGGTCATAGTTAAATTTTGACTACAGAACTCTCGTTGATTAGTCCTAAGAAAGTCATAGAATCAAATATCCCTTAGGACTAACCAATGAGAGTCCTATAGTCAAAATTTAACTATGACCATTTAGAATTAAATGATAAAAAAAATAAAATCTTCTCATCCATTCAAACGGATTGAAATTTGGAACACTTATTTTCGTAATTATATTTTTTAATCTATAAAGGAAAAAAAAGAAAAATAAAACAGTCAAAAAAAGAAAAATAAAATAGTCGAATAAGCATGATTAATTGAAACATTTTTTTTTCCTCACAATTACTGTACAAAGCCTAGAATTAGACTTGAATCCATTATTAAAGAGAAAAAAATTTGAAACCGGAAAGAAAGAAAATAAAATAAAATGAAAAAAAAAACCAAACTGGAAATAAAAGGAAAAAAAAAAAAGAATCAAACGGAAGAAAGAAAAAGAAAGAAAGAAAGAAAAGGGAGAGAGAGGGGGGGAGGGGCGGGGTAGTTCCGGAAATGAGAGGTGGGGCCGCCGGGGGGGTGGGTGTGTGTCAGGAGGGGGAAAAAAAAACCAGCTCTCAAAAGATAAACATTGTCCAATAAAGACGGTTCACCTACTCCACTTCGAAAAGATGCATGCACCTACTCCACTGGAAAAGATGTATGCACCCCACTCTGCTTAGAGCATCACACTAATATACTTAGAGCATCCATAGTGGAACTAATTAAAATTAGGTAATAAAAAATTGTTATATTGCTTTTTAATTATTTATTTAAGGAATTGTTAAGGTTAGCAATCTCGAGGTCTATAATGATATAATTAAAGTTGAATAATAAAATTTGTAACATCACTTTCCTAAATTACAAAAAACTAAAAACTATTAATATATAAAACTTTTATTTTAATAGTTTTCAAACTAGTAAAAATTGTTTATAAGAAATACAAAGTAATTTTTCCAAAATAATTATTCGAAATCATTTTCTGGAAAAAAAAAGTTTTTCCAAAAAAGAAAACAGTTTTTGAAAACTTTTTTTTTTTGAAAATACAGTTGTGTAATTTTTTTTCAAAAACTACTTTTGAAAACAATTTTTTGACAATATAGTTGAAAAAAACAGAGAGAGTGAAAATGGAGGAGAGATTAAATTTTTGTGTAATGATAAGTGTACTTGATTAGAAAGATGTCGGGATCACTACATTTGATTATTGACAAAATGTTGCTAGGTTTAGTTATTCAATGACCAAAATTTGATTAGTTGTTAAGAATTTATTAAGTTTGATTATTCCATTATGAACACTTTTTTAAATAAATATTGCTAATCTTAGCACTTTTGATTTTGATTAGTTTACTGTGGATGCTCTTAAAAAAGAGAAATCTCTTGTGAACACATGTGTACAAACGTAGCCCCAATGACTGGTCATTTTCCCTCCAACAATCAAGCACCACTCACATTCTGTTGAGCAATAATGGACGTCAATAATAAATTATTTGAAGCAATGGGATTTAGAAATAATGGACGTGAACTTTGAAAATCCTAGATGTGAACAAAATGAACTAGTCCAAACATTGGTTTTTTTTTTTGACATGGAGTCCAAACATTGGTTAAGGTTATAGAAAAACAGTCAATTGACGAAATGTTTGGGGGGAATCAGAAAATTAAAAATTTAGTACTCCCTCCGTCCCTAAATAAGTATCCGGAGCGCAAAACTAGGCCTTCAAAAAGATGCATTTGTTTCGTTTAAAAAATCAAATTTTTTTTTTACAAATCAATAAATAGCAATGAGTTCTATTAGATAATAAAAAAAATTAAATTTTTTAATAAAAAATATGCATGTTTTATAAAGCCTAGTTTTGCGCGCCAGACAATTATTTAGGGACGGAGGGAGTGTGTTCATAATGGAAATATGCATTTATTGTTTTGCGCGCCAGACAATTTTGTATGAGGCTCTAGGTTTACACAAATATTTCCGGAAATATCTAAGAAAAGTCCAAAAATTTATGTAAAAGTCATAATTTTTTAACTTCTTCGATTCTTCTGATCCTTATTCACCTTTATCACATAAAAGTTTGGCGTAAAACTAACAAATGTCCAAAAAGGGTTTTTGTTGCAATTTTTTGGTTCATTAATTATACATTCTTGGTGTGAGAAATGCATTTTTTTGGGTGAAGTAAAGGATAGGGGGTGTACTATAAATTCCAAATATTTCACGCATTTTGTGGTTTTAGTTACACTTTTTTTTAATGTTACTTGTGTTTTTTTTTGGATGGCCAAAATTTCCCGGGGATTTTGCATGAAACCCATTCGCTTATGACCAATGTTACAGTACGAATCGTTAGAAAAATGGTTTTATTTGAAGCAGACTAGCAGTGGGATTTAATTAGTAATAATGGACGTGAACTTTGGAAATCCTAGATGTGAACAAAATGACCAAGTCCAAAAATTGGCTAATGTTATAGAAAAACAATCAATTGATGAAATGGTATTATGGAAAGGAAAATCAGTTTTTTGACTCACCACGAAAGACGCAATTATTTATGAGCGTTGCTTGCTGTAACCAAACAAGGACTAAATATTAATACCATGTCATGTGTAGCACTTAATGATCACAACAACCAATTAAATAATTAATCATGCTTTCTCTAACATTAAATACAAAACAGCGGAGAAAGATAAACACATAAACAAAGACCTCTGAAGACGTCGTCTGCAGTTGCTTCTGTCTCCAGTTTGCAGCGGGACGAGTTCGAGTTATTGCGGCGGGTCATTCAGGAGGACTTGCTCCGTATTCATACATGGCCTCTCAACTTTGGCCTCTTCACGAGTGTGTTCAACGGGTCCGGCTCCGGCGTCGTGGTTCCATGTGGGTTTTTTGGTTTGTTGTATTTTATTTTTTTTTGTATTTTGGAACCGATAGTGTCCCCTCTATACTGTTTTGCTTATATATAAATCAAGTATATTTTCCGGTCAAAAAGACCTCTGAATTGATCGGTAGTGGTAGGGGTGATATTGGTCTGGTTTCGACAGGTTTTGGCGTATTTTCGATCGAAATCGATTATCCAGTTTGAGATTTTTAAAAACCAGAACCGGTTGAGATAATACGGTTCGGTCTTGACCGGCTCAACTGGTTTCGGTCCGGTTTATCCGATTTTTCATTCATGTGCCATATTTTGAGTCCAACCCATTAAAAAATCCACAATTCAACTCACAACATATCAACCAAAGACTCATAATTCAAACTCCTTTTTTTGGGCCAAACAGGATCAATTTTGAGCCTAATACATAAAAAAATCCATAAAAACATAATTAAACCCGTAAAAACAATTTATATATATATATATATATATATGGGTCGAAATATACATATATATAACCAGTCAAGTTTAGACCGATCTTTCAAATACATAATCCGAATCAAAATTATTTTTTTTGAAATTATTCAACCGATTTGAAAAATTCAATCCAGTCTTATTTTTTCGATTTTGATCGATTTTAAGTCTCGGCTAACTGCCCTAGGTAGTGGCATTAAAAGGAGAGCCAACTGTTCTAGACAAGAAGACCTATGAATCGATCGGTAGTTTAAAGGAGAGGCGTTCAGGTCAAAAAGACCTCTCAGTAGTGGCATTAAAAGGGGAGCCAATTGTTGGAGATAAGTATGAAAACAAAAACAGGTTCATGCACCCACTCCACTTTTAGAAAAGATACCTACCCCACTAGAAAAGATGCACGCACCTACTCCACTAAAAATAGAGCAGTAAATGAATCGAGCAGCTCGTAATCTTGACTCGATTCGGTTGGTTAAAGCTTGACTCGGCTCGGCTTATTTAACAAATGAGACGAGCTCAAGTTATTAGCTCGTTTACTAAACGAGTTGAGTGGAGCTTGGCTCAACTCGATTAAAGAAATTCGTTTAATAAATGACTAAGTTCGGTTTGTTAAGGCTCGAGCCGAGCTTGGACTCAAATTTTTTACTCGAGCTCGACTCGACTCATTTACACCCCTGACTAAAGAAGATGACTACCCCACTTAGAAAAGATACCTACACCACTTAGAAAACGAAAATGATATGAGTACCGACAGTTGGTGTCGGGAAATCGTACCGACGGCCGCACTAGGCAGTCTCCAGCCACCGGACGGTCGATCCGAGGCGTCCAAAATTCTAAAAAAAAAAAAAACAAGGGAAACCCACGCGAAAATCAATGGCATCCGATGTGTCAGGAGACTTGATCTAAACACCCTAGACAAGAAAAATAGGGTGTTTAGATTAAGTACCCTAGACACATTGGATGCCGTTGATTCCCGAAAGGGCCCCTCATTTCTTTTATAGAATTTTTGGATGACTCGAATCCGCCGTCCGATGGCCGGAGACGACCCGTCGCTACCGTCAGTACAATTCCCTACCCCGACTGTCGATACCTATATCACTACTCAGAAAAGATGCACGCACCTACTCAAGTAGAAAAGATGCATGCACCTACTCCACTTAGAAAAGAGAAGGTTCTTGTGAACGAGAAATTTTTCAATGTCGGATGGGCCTGGGCCACAAGGTGCCGGCACCAATCTCGGTCATTCAATTAAGTTTTGGACGGTTCAGTTCTGTTCGGCTACCGAAGGGTATTTTAATCATTTCACACTTTAAAACAGCCAAATAGATCTGGGCCGTCCAAAACTTCATTGGACGGCCGAGATGGTGCACGGCATCATGTGGCCTGTGCCCACCCGACACTGAAAAATTTCTCCTTGTGAACACATGTATACAATCGAAGACCAAGTTCTTGAACAAAGATGATCTCGATCATCACTTAACTGACGATACCGGATCGAGCTAGATGATGCTTTTTCTTTGTGATTGCATAAAGAGCGCCTTTTTAAGCAAAAAAAAAAGAGTCTTTCATTCCCCGATGTGTCAACGGGCTTATCGTGCCTATCCATTAGTAAGCAGGTTTTCTCGAAGCCCGGTAACTACGTCATTCATAGTTAGTCCGGTCGGTAACCCAACAGAAGAGATTTAGCGTCTTTCTTGAGCCCTAAGAAGGGCTTAGGTTTACCTAAATCAAACTGAACCGGTAATTGAACCGGGCCATGCTTTGACTATCAAAGCACCAGTTACATTCGGTAGATTAATAATGGACGTGAATAATTTTATTTGAAGCAATGGGATTTAGAAATAATGGACGTGAACTTTGGAAATCCTAGATGTGAACAAAATGACCTTGACCAAACATTGGTTAAGGTTATAGAAAAACAAGAATCAAATATTAATACTAGTACCATATTTTCCGAATGACCAAAAACCAAAATTAATACCATACCCATATGCTCCTCATAAGAATATGAGATAAGACCAATACAAAACCCAATTAAGCTCTCTAAAACAAGAGTCAAATATAAAATACCAGCTCATGTGCAATGGATGAGGTAACATCTTGTAGATTGTGCACTTACCAGTTAAAATGAGAAGGCTCTTGTGAATGCACCTACCTACCCAAGTTGAAAAATGGTACAATTAATCTACAATCACACACACAAACTGAGAGGAGTTTGCGTGTGATTGTCGAAGAGTTGAAAATGGTAAGGCTCCTATATACATTTATTCAAGTACACGTACATGTACCTACACTGGTTGAAAAGGAAAGACTCTAGCTGTGCACATGTGTATACAGGGAAGGCAGACATTCGAAAAGTCGATCATACTTGGTAGGGGATCCAGGGTGTTGTAGTGCATCCTCATGTAGTGCGTTGTGTAGAGCCAAAATACAAACCTCAAAACTACGTCGTTTTACACCACAAAATTTGTAGTGCATACCTGTACAGTGCGCCTCGTAGGGCAGCAAAACTACGTCGTTTTGACCAGACAAAGGATACCACATCAACCCTCAAAACTATGTCATTTTAACTCTAAAAAAACTAGAAAGAAGGGACTTGTAGAGTTGTAGTGCACTACAAATAACAGTAAACTATCTTTTAACACTTAAAACTTTCGCATTTGCAAGGCAACAGAAACTTCCACATTAGTATGGTCTTGTGTGGTTGATTAGAAAAATAAATTTTTATGATTGTGATAAATAAAGTACTTTCACTAGGCTAGAGTTTTGGATCCGTTCCCGTGCATGATGGCTAAATGTTAAAATTTACAAGCTGGAGTAAAACTTTCATTAATGCGATCGCTATCTTGTTACATCTTCATGTTTTTTTTTCCTCTCTTTTTTACATACGGAGATAAAAGTGGGGATAAAATCAGTTCTGCCATATTTTTATTACTGAACCAAACCAGTTGGTTTGTGAATCTTTAAAACTATCACTGACTAGTCGGTGTGAAAAAATTCAGTTCAGTGGCTCTCGAACCTGCTCGGTTTGGTCCGGATGTTGCTTGCCGTTTTGGAATTTTTTAACATGATTCTCAACACGTCTATGTTTCTACAGTCCCGTTCCAGAATACCTTCTTAAAAAATAAGTACTTATTTTACATTTTCAAACTAAAAAATAGTGTAAATAAAAAATAATTTAAAAATTTTTTTTTACACCGTATAAAAGATCTCATCGAGATTTTCAAACAAGATCCATATTGCATATTTTTAAATTTCAATAAATCCATTATTTTTGAACTTGAAATTGCCTTTTTAAAAAATAAGGACTTATTTTAAATTCCGGAATGGGGCCTACGTACACTTCGAAACTTGAATCAACAATTCAACATAGATCTGAGAGAAAAAATACACTGGGTGTTCTAATACTTGAGCGTTGGTGTGGTCAGTGGCGGAGTCAGGATTTTGTTACGGGCCCGGCTTAACCGACGTATATTTTTTATCGAAACGTATAATTATTATATCATAAGATTTTTTGCTTTTCAATTCATTATATTTGTACATTGAATTGATTCTTTAGGCTATTTCAACTGTCACGTGCTTATTTTTTATTTATAAATGAAATTGAGAAACGAAAATGTAAAATAACCAGTTTTTATCAAATTAAAGCAAAATTATTAAGATTATAAGTAACTATATACGAATAGTTATCAATAATATTTAAAATCAAGTATATATAAAATAAAAATTTTAAAATTGGAGGCTTGGGGAGCCGGGGCTGGGCCACCTGACCCCTACATACCTCCGCCCCTGGGTGTGGTGTCTCTTTGTGGTTCAAAATGATGTAGTTTGGGCCTTTGGGTTTTGGCTCCATTTGGCACAAAAATGGCGTCGTTTTGATGCCCTACACGGCGCACTACATGGGATGCACTATAGCACCTCCGGATCCGGGTAGAACTCGTGGACTCAGGGGTGCTGTAGTGCTCCCCAGCACTACACGTGTAGTACGGTTGATCTAGTTGTCTATCTTGACAATGGACGGCTCAGATTGTAGAAGCTCGGATTAAATTTGAGATCCGAGCCGTCCATGCCAAGATGGACGGTCGGAACAACTGCACTAAATTGTGTAGTGTGACTGCCGCACTATAGCCCGTCCCAATCCAGAACTCATGTATGTAACTTAGTAATCGAAAAGGCGTTCGGCGCTAGTCGGGTAGCGAACTACTGCCAAGCACCTAGCCTACCTTAGTGCCGCTGAGAGATTCTATATATTTTTTAAATAGTTTTTTTATTTTTTTCCCATGAATTTCTTTTGAAATAAATTCTGGATGTCATAAAATAAGTTTTGACAATTAATGTCTCTCCAAACTCAATGTTTACATCAATATAACTGGCACAAACCTGTGCTATGCACGACAAAGAGTTTTTTTATTTCATTAGATTTAATGTTTACATTCCAATTTGGACTCCAAGTAAACCTTCCTAAATCGATCGAGATGACTAATTGTCACGAGAAAAAGAAAATTTGCAAACTATTGAGATAGAAATGAAGTTGACGCTTTTAGTTGGGTTTGATTACAATTGCAATTGCAATTACATTTTCATTATTTTCTAAGGTGTGGTTTAATCTATGTTAGTCTTTCGAAACTAATCTGCCTAGCTATGACACGACTCATTTTAACAGAACCAGTCTACTGGAACAGCAAATCTGTGCACAGATTGTGCACAGATTTTTATGTGGGACCTACTACGGGTCCCACAAAGTGATCTGAGCCGTTCATTATGTTTAAAACATTTTTTCAAAGGCCTCCGCGAAAAATCAGCTCAATCCGATACCTAAAAGTGCTTGATTTAATCATCTAACTTTTCATTCAAGTTTTTAGAGAATGAAAAGTTAGACAATTAGATCAAGTACTTATAGGTATTGAATTGAGCTGATTTTTTTGGAAGAGCTCTTGAAAAAATATTTTAAACATAATGAATGGCTCGGATCACTTGTATGGAACCCGTAGTGGGCTCCACATGAAAATCTGTGCACAGATTTACTGTGCCAGTAGACTTTCTAATTTTAAAACACGCCAAGAGTTAGTAGAAACTTACCTGCCTTAACAATTGACATTTTCATTAGTTAGAGGTGGTTAAGTGCCAAAAATAAAAGTGTAAGAGGGTGAAGTGTTCCCGAAGTATAGTAGGAGGGGGTTAACTATATTTTTACCCAACTAACAATTAATGCTTTTAAGTCGAATTTAAAACATGACAACCTATAATTTTCCCTCTCTTTTGAAATTTAATATAGATATAGAAACTCAACTAGGAATTTTAATAAGTGAACATTACGTATGTAGGGGTTAATATGTGTTATTTCCACGACTCTACTTGTTGCTGCGTATAATATAGGAAATATTAGTCACAAGGATAGTAAAATAGTTTTTATTGAGGGAAAGGAAGCCAGCAAAATACTAATTTTCAATGGTGATCTTTCAACTTTTTGAGTATTTTAGCCACAAGGCCAAAACATATTTTCACGAACAAGACTACCTCTAGGGTACCCTATGATTTAAGTATTTTCATAGGATTTTAGGGTGCACTTTTTTATTTTAGAGTTTTAGTGATTTAGACACTTTTATAGGGTACCATAAGTTTTTAGGCACTTTCAAATATAGAGTACTCTAGAATTTTAGACACTTTTATAGGATACCATGGAATTTTAGGCACTTTCATATGGCACATTTATCCTTATATGAAAACGTGTATATTTTTATTGTATTTTTAGTGGTTTTGGGTGGGATTTTGTTGGTTTGATGGTTGGATTGGTTGGTTCTAAATTTTGTGACCGATTTGTATGTCTTCATGCCAATGTGCTTAAGACGCATGCACGCAGTTATATTCTTTTGGTAATATAAAAGCTTTGGTGGGGCGTGGCAAGGGACCCTAATAACAAGAAAGCAGGAATCGATTATTTGGTTGAGGAAAGTTCACTTGCAAGAGGGAGTTCATCCATCCTTTAGTTCAAGAATTAGTCCGATTGGTTGGTATGTTTGCTTTCTGTACAAATGAGCGGTGTTTGATTTGTGAAGTTAGGCCGTAAGTGTCATGACTTGCGTCAACTAAACTGCTAACCATTTGCCTAATCACATGGTTCAAAAGGTTAATCTGAAGTTATATAATAACTATTCGTGGTCTCTTATATACCAATTCATCATTCCCAAGTTGGGCAAAGTGGGATCTGAAAATCTCCCCCACTTGGACCGCAATGTCCTTGTTGTGCCCCAAGTCACTTACACCCACCAAGCGATGTAGGACAAGTTCCCACTTAAGCACGACAAACACCTCAAGTTCATCTCATGTGGGACCCGCCCAAGCACGATAAGCACCTCAAGCTCCTCACTTGTCGGGCCCACCAAAGTACGTCTCCTCACGGGATCCACCCTATTTCGATTGGTGCAAGCTTTGATACCGTTACGACCCGCGTCAACTAACCTGCTAACTATTTGCATAATCACATGGCTCAAAAGGTTAATCTCAAGTTATACAGTAACTGCTCGTGGTCCCTAATATATTAATTCTTCATTCCTAAGTTGGGCGATGTGGGATCTGACAACAAAAAAATAATTTTTTGTGAATTCACAGGTCCTAGCGTTGATGACCAACATTTGAGCAGACCGAGATTGAATTAATTGAGCCCAGAGATCCTGACTGTCGAGGAAAAAAAATGTCATCTGCCCATTAGCTCCTTGTGTTGTCACAGTGCCAACAAAAAGCAGAAAAGGGAAGCGAAGATAGACATAGTTAAAGGGTTTTTGTTGCAATTTTTTGATGGAAAATCAGATAAAATTAAAACTTGATCCTTTACCATTGTCAAATGAAAAAGGGTTATCCACTCCCGAATGGTGCCTAGAGTACGCTGCAAACCTAGCAAAGTTGAAGTTGAAGCTTGTCAAATGGTATTACGGTTGCAAAGAGACAAAGTCATCCTGCATAAGCGAATCGATTGAAAAAGAAAGCAAAAATTAAAGAACCAACGAAAAAGTCGTCCGTACCCGATAAATCGATAATGTTCTTCAGTTGCTGGGAAACAAAAAGGGAGCTGATAATGCCAAAACCACTTTTGTTCCTGCCAAAACTCATTCATTGTATGATTTTATTGCCCTCTACTACACAACTTACTTTACGAAAATGCCCTTTCAAATCCAGAGGATTATTATGGGATTTTAAAGGGGTATTTTCGTTAAGTAAGTGGTATATTAAAGGGCAATTAAGTCATTCAATGAAAGAGTTTTGGCAGGAACAAAATAAGTTTTGGCATTATCATTTCCCAAAAAGAATATAGGTGATGATAATTGTGAATGTTAATGTGCAAGACTGTGGAATAATGAGCTCATGTTCATTTTAATTTAGAAAAAAAAAATAATGTGTGATTCATTCAGAAAACGATCACAACTTCTAACTGGAAAAGGGAAGAATCTTTCAAAATGGAAGCATTGCCTAATGACTCATGACGGAAAATGTTAGGTTCTAGGAAAAGTTTCTCCGAAAGTGAAATGAATTATACTGAGATACAATTTGATGTGTAGGACCAAATCCAAGTGAATCTGAACCATTTATGTCACTTTCGGAGACATTTTTTCGGATTAACTTTTCCTAGGTCCTAACATTGCTCGACTCATGACAAGGTGGGTTACTCTAAGAAAAAGAATTAATCCACGTGGCAGTGTGGCACTCCAAGTGTGTTGTGATTGGTAAATACTGCTTGACCCATGACTTTTGTGTTAGTGTTTTAGGAGACAAACTGATATGCGGCGTGCAACGTATTATTACCGATATGGAACATCGTTCCAAGAGCACCCAATAAGGTCTCGCTAAGAAAAGAGAAGGGTTGAGCCATGATGAGTTCAGATCAGATGGATGGACAGCAGTAGTAGTTTTTCTTTTTCTTTCTTTGAGTCTCATTACTTGAGAGGCTCTGCTCCAAGTCCAATGGGCCAAATGTTCCATGCCCAGTGGGGCATTCGTTGTATTTGTATTCGTGACCCAAAAAAACAAAAGGAGAAGAAAATTGTAACCTCCAAGGTGGCTAGCTAGCTTGTTTATAACTAGTGGATGTATATGTCTAAAGGCACGTCGAAGTGTATCATAGTATTAATTTAAATAAATTGTTCATAATTGTTCTACGGAATAATTATAATCTCCCCAAAACGTAAGTTATCATTTTGAGATATTTTCCTATTTAATCATATAAGGCAACAATTTTTTTATATAGAGATACATTGCCTAAAAAGTGATAATAGAAAGGGATAAATTTATTCATTAGAAAAATATTCACCGTATCTTTTTAAAAAAGAAATGATCTGATGACTATAAATTTAATATGAAGTGATCTAATGGTTGTAGAAGTTGCACTCTTTTATATGTCTAGACATTTTCAATATAAACCGCTCTATTTTATAAAATAATAATAATAGATTACAAGGCTCCATCCCGCTAAGGGAGATAAATACTTATTTTCCAAATATACTTATTTTTTCAATTAAAGGTGATGTATTGTAAGAGAATGATCTGTCTTGTAAAGTAGAAAATAAGTACTTAAAAAATAATAACACTACCAAAACGAGGCCTAATTGGGACAGTTAAACCCTTGAATTACTAATGTATGTATTCGTTTACTTATGAAATCAAATTACAATGGTACCATCCAAATAGACAAACCATGCCACACAATGAGTTGCAATATTGTTGTTATTAATATATTTCTTGCACCACTACTTTTACCGCAAAAAAAAAAATAAAACCATGCCAAATTTCCAATGCATAGTTTTAAAACAGTTATCACCAAGAATACTGCAACTCAAAAGTCTTGCTTTTTTGCAAAAACAAATATATCCCATCTCCTCTCACCTGCCAATTGCACCCAAAATTCCTCAAACTGGGTATCTATATGTTTTTTTGAAAGGCAAAAAAAATTTCATTAATCTTTGAAAGGAATTACAAAAATTAAAGGAAAACACATGAAAACGGCATCAAAATATGCCCAATCACGGACCCGAAGCAGAACAAAGTCAACAAGATGTCAACAAAAGAAACACAACAACTGCAGCCAGAAACTCCGCCAAACCGAAACGCAACCAAACTTCCAATCTGAATTACATAGTAGAATAGAACACGGTGGCCGACGGCAGGTAGTTGATTGCAATGAAAAATCCTTCCAAAATCAGGTAACAATTGAAGAACTCGTACCTCTCAAGTAGGATTTCCTTCCAATTCGATCCGATAGCAATTGATGGTCTCAATTTGATGAATTGTCTCTCCCATGAGCCCCTGAGCCAATCCCCCAATCTTTTGATGTATTGTCCCCAATCTGATGATGAATTGGCTTTTCCCCATTGAACTTTTGAGCCGATCTCCAATCTGATCAGGGATGGAGCCAGGGAGGAGTCAGTACGGGCGGTCGCCCCTGCAAGAAAAAAAAAACACTACTATTACATGTAAAAAAAAATCTATGAAAATATATAGGCTCGCCCCTGCGTAGTCAAATTCCTGACTCCGTCCCTGAATCTGATGATATATCAATCTTTTGTATGATGAGAGAATACCAGCCCATTCGGGACAGAATTGCATTTTATATGGCTGTGAGATTGCTTCCCAATCTGATAATGGAATCATTTACAGATTAGTCCATTTCGTTTTCACTCACCATGCAATCCTGCATTTTATCAAAGAAATCCATCACAACTTAAACCCATTAACTTGTTTACATTCCAGACAGCTTGGGCTTCATTGAGTAATAAGATTCTGTTACGATTTTCAATTCTCTGTTAGTTTAGACCCAGCTCGTTTTGGTATTTGAATTTTGGATTTTGGGTAAATAAGTGGAAAGAGATAGAAAGAGAAATAAAAGTAATGATTAAGAGAAAATTTATTAGAAATTGTGCACAGGGAGAGAACCCAAAATCCCCAAACGAACATGGTCTTAATTTTTTCATACATCAAAAAATAATGTAGCAAATTTAGGTCAATAAAACAAAGTGTGAATTACTAAATTTTAAATCGTCTCATATACTAGGGGCGTTAAATTATTCGGGACTCTTCTAGTGCTTGAGAATCCAATCCAGAAATGATACTTACACAATAATTCAAACACAATCTCTCACATACATGTGGGGTTCACACACATAGTATGTGAAGCCCACATGTATGTGAGAGATTGTGTGAGTAGCATTGTTGATCGACATTGTTTATTTTCTTAAGTCTCGTTTCGGACATTAACCGCGTAAAAAATTTGCCGAATATTGCTGGACTCCGGACACATTTGTCATTAAAGATCATGTTCCATTAGCCCACTAAAAATAGTCCATTACTCAAACAGCGGTCCTATGCCTACCACTCAACATCTCACCGTTCGTTTTGGTAATTCATGATTCAAATTAAAAAAAAAAAACTCTTTCATTCTTTTAAAATCCTGATAGTCCAAAACAATTTTGAACGATGAGATGTGGAGCGGTGAGCGTAGGACATAGCGATGTTAAGTAGCCCAAAGACAACTAGAAAGCTGCTATTCCACCTATCCTGAGGGAAAGGGAAATTGGGGGTGGGATTTGAACCGTCACCAAAGGAAGTGCACATAACCATTTTTTTCAAAAGGCAAAAAAATTCCATTAATTTTGAATTTGTTACAAGACTTATAGGAGTAAGGAAACAACATCCATGTTCAAAGAACACTTCAATCCAATCCGAGACCAAAAACCTACTATTGAAGAGAAACCAATCGAAGGGCACCCATATGGGACAAGCTAATCTACAAAGGCCGAAGTCTAAACACCATTTGTGGATCTAGGACCCTGATCATAACAGATTTAGCACATGCAAAGCCTAAAAGCCCAAATAAAAAAAAATACAGCACAATACATGCATGAGGCAAACCCAGTCCAAGAGAATTGGATTGCACTGAAGTGTTACTCTACCACCTGCGCTAGCTAGGAGGCAACTTAAAAAAAGCTACTCCCTCTGTCCCAATTTGTTTATCCCCTTTTTGACTTGTGCATGTTCCAAATTGACTGTCCAATTTCAAAATTAATGGATTAGATTATGTAAATTTTTAAATTAATGGATAAGATTTGGTTTCCTTAATAAGTAGGAAACTCGAGACTAAACAAATAAATCAGGACGGAAGAAGTATGTGCGTACATCTTTTCTTCTAGGAGTTCTAATTTGGCTATCCTCTTTTCTCATATATAAAGCAAGTAAGAAATGTAGAGAACATTAACATGCCACTAGGGGCTACAACATATAATTGCTGCAAAAAAATTAAAATCAAAAGAGTGTACGCCCATTACAATTGCACTCCAACTGATAGAAACTGAATCGATAAAAGTAGAAATCCGAGAAAATTGTCGCTTGACTTCGCAAAGAGGCCAAGAGATAAAGGTAGCAGGACCTCAGGGCTCGGACTTATGTAGCTAACTTCATTTCCTCCATGTTACACACTAAAAAGTGGTTAGATCACAATCATGTAATGCCAAAGCGAAACAAGTGCTTTCCTTCACGAAGTCATTATCCAAACACGACCTAGATGATCTGCCATCGCTTCTCATACAATTTTGGCCACCCAAGATCTGTCTGCTTTTAGAAGCCATTCAATGCAACCGGACAAAAAGTTCTTATCAAATAACAGCCATGATTGAGATCTTGTGATTCTGCAAGAGCTTATGCTCAATAAAATACCAACCTTGGAAAATTAAGAATTAGAGAAATATGCATTAGCTTAGATGCTCTACAAAAGGACCAAGTATATTATGATGGAAAGTGATGCAACAATATCACATTTTTCTCTAGAAAGTAAACTTAAGGGAACTACAAAAAATGCAAGGGAAAAAAGATGACATCTTTGGCTAAACCATTCAAGGGAAGGGTCCAAAATAGTCTGAAATAAGGTACTCAATCAGACCTTCACGTTTCTTCCTACAAAAAAAATCAGCCGATGTGTAGCTCAACATTAAATCAAGTGGAATGCACCACCATAGGACCAATTGAAAGGTGTTTCTCCGCTAATTCATACAATTAATAAGCATTTTTCCATCTTTTGGGGAAAAAAAATCTTTGTCAACGTTCTCATCACTATTTCGAAAAATATAATCTCCAAGCTAGAAAAGAATACAAAGCGCATATACTGAAGAAAGATGAGAGATAAAACCTGCTTATATATAGCTGTACGTGCTAGCTTCCAACGGTTCGTTACCAGTTAGCTAACTTCCAAACTCTAAAAATTGAAAACCAAATAAGGACGTTGGAAAGTTGCGGTCTCCGAAGTAAGGAAAAAAAGTTTGGTGAGCAAAAAATAAAAGTAAGTTGCATGACATAGAAAAAGAATTTAACATGTGCACAGGCTTAAACAAGCACCAACTTCAATTGCAAACAGCTCAATACTTAGGAGAATTAACGGTGATGGCTCAGCTCAGAAGATCGATGAATGGAATGAAGTAATGACATGTTGAATTTTTCTTGAAAGTAATGTATATGCAGTGCGGAACAGATACCTGAGTGGGAAGCTAAGGTTTCCCCTGGCTGCGTACCTTGGATAGACTTATTCACCGATTACTTCACCATCGATTTTTATAACAGGGATGTGAGCAATCTTATGCCAGTCCCCCCCTTCCTCCCTGCGGCAGCGAGGTTTCAGCAATGGACAGTTCGAAATAGACAGCCGAATGAGGGAAGTGGGAAGCCCCTCTTCTGGCAAGGATTGGAGCTGAGGGCAATTCCAAATATGCATGGTTTCGAGAGAACCAAGATGTTGAAGGCCCCTTTTGTTGAGTGATTTGAGATTCGGCATATATCCGAAGCAGAGAAATTTAAGAGTGGAGGGCAGCAGCCCCTCTTCCGGGAACGACTCCAACGCATCTTCAGATTCACCGTACAGATAAAGTATTCCAAGGGAGGGTAGTGTTTGCAAACCCCAATCTCTTCGGCCACCGACAAGTTTCGCGCAATCTCTGATATCAAGATAACCTACTTTGGAGGGCAGACCCCCTTCCGGAAAAGACTCAATTTCTGGACAATCACGCAACTTTAAGTTCCCAAGAGATGGGAGGAGGGTGTGCATTTGTTCTGGCAGAGCCTTCAGCTTCTCACAACGACGAAGACTTAAACAAGACAGATTTGGAGCAGGTAATCCTCCGCTGGGAAAAGATAACATATTATTGCAATCATAAATGGAAAGTGATGTCAGATTGAGCTCAATCCCGCCCGGAATCAACAGGGTCTCAAAATTTAGACAATCCACAATATCCAAAAACTGAAGTTGTGGGAATAAACCTAGTGGGAGGGATTTGAGGCTGTCGCATTTACTTACCTCCAATACTTCAAGGGACGTGTAGCAATGGCTCATCTCCTTAGATAGGGGGAAATATGATAGACTTGGACATTTGTCTACAGTCAGCACCTTCAGATTTTTTAGTGTTACCAGCTCGCTTCCAAATTTCTTCAAACTTGGAAAGCTTGAAATGTACAGCTGTTCAACTGAAGGCATACCTTGCCACTCCAACTGCATCCCTTGGCATTCGATCAACGATAGACCGCGTAAAGAAGTAGTATCCGGAAGTGAAGACACAAGCTTTGGGCAATCCTTTATTCTTAGGTACACCAGCGAAGAAAATTTTTTCGGTAAGTGTCTGAACAGCTTGGGACACTCGATAACCTCAAGCCTTTGAAGCCGAGAGAACTCTCCGGCATCTAATATACACCAATCCAACCACCCTGACATTTTCTCAAAACGTAGAGTCTCGAGAGACTGAAACGATTTTCTTGAAGGACCACTCTCTCCATAAAATTCACGACTCACACTCGTTATTCCCGGCATCCTTTCAATGGTAAGCTCTTTCAAAGAGGGCATTTGACCAAGTGGGGGCAAGAAAAAGCAATTCTCGCAATTCTCCAAACATAACGACACCATATTGCAAAACGATTGATCTCCTAACCAAGTAGGAAATCT
>BPLS01026791.1:18933-43160 GCA_019656275.1 Rhododendron kiyosumense
CGTCAACTTCAGCTTCTTGAGGAGACTTTCGTCAAGCTTTCGACCCCTGAAGAACTTGATGAGCTCCGGAGAACTCAAGCGGTGGAGCAGCACATTAAATGCACAGCCGAGAAATGCTCCTCCAACCACGGTCGCAGCCATGTTTTTTCAGTTGTTTGCAGACTAGAGAGATCACAAGGCAGTAGGGGAAACAAAGAGTGCAGTAAACCAAGATTGGAAGCCTCTGCAACCTTTTTAGGGTGGGCGGATGAAGATTGTTTTCAGCCATGTATTTTTTCTATGAAGCAAACAAGGTACAGTTGGACCGAATTTAATTGGTAGTTGTATGAAAAGAAAAGATAACAATGTCGAATAAAGACGGTTCATCTACTCGACCCACTTAGAAAAAATGTATGCACCTTACTCCACTTAGAGCATTCACAGTAGACTAATCAAAATTGAATAATAAAAAATTGCCACATCACCTTTTGATTATCCATTTAATGGGTTGTTAAGGTTAGCAATCTATAGATCTAGAATGGTATAATCAAAGTTGGATAATCAAATTTGCCACATCACTTTTTTAAATTACAAAAAACTAAAAACTATTAATCTAGAAAAAATTTATTTTAATAGTTTTCAAACTAGAAAAAATTGTTTATTATAAATACAAAGTAATTTTTCCAAAATAATTATTTGAAATCATTTTCTGGAAAAAAAAATTCAGAAAAAGAAAATAGTTTTTGAAAACTTTTTTTTTTTTTTAAAATACAGTTGTGTAATTTTTTTTAAAAAACTACTTTTTAAATTAATTTTTTGACAATATGGTTGAGAGAGAGAGAGAGAGAGAGAGAGTGAAAATGGAGGAGAGATTAAATTTTTGTGTAATGATGAGTGTACTTGATTGGAAAGATGTCAAGTTCACTACATTTGATTATTGACAAAAGATTTTTAGTTTTTGTTATCCAATGACCAAAATTTGATTAGTCGTTAAAAGGTTGTTAAGTTTGATTATTCCACTGTGAGCACTTTTTTGAACAAATATTGCTAATATTAGCACTATTTTAATTTTTATTAGTCCATTGTGAATGTTGTTAGAAAATAAAAGGCTCTTGTGAACACATGTATACAAACGAAGTCCAAAAACAAAACTTTTGTTTGGGAAAATGACCGGACAGCGGTGTGGGCTGGAATTATTCCCCACTTTGATGGTGTGCCATTTTTTCCAAATGACAAAGGCATGGTAGGTTCTCCTGTAATGACCAATACACGGTGAGCATGACACCCATGGAGCAGGGTGGACAATTTTGCCCTCAATATAAAACGACACCGTTGTCCCTGTTTGTAGTAGAAGGGCTAAAAGCCTAAAACCCTCTTTTCCTCTTCAGTCTCTCCTCTCAAACACAGACGACATCTCTCTCTCTCTCTCTAGTTTGGTCTCCATTGTTGTCCTCTGTGTTCCAGACGAATCGAAGACGTGCGCATACTTCGTCTGGCTATTGATTTCGTCCCAATCCATTTCAATCACGTTGAATCCGTTTCACATGTAAGTTTTTTTTTTCGGGTTAGGGTTTGCGATTTATGGGTTTTGGTTGCAATGTTAGGGTTTTAGTCTCCAATAATTTGTTAGTAGTTGCAATGTTAGTAGTTGTTAGTCTTGGCCATGAGTAACTTTCATTGTCAATTGCATATCGGTTTTCTCTTGCTAGTCGCTGCACACTGCAGCTCGATACTGGTGTCGGCGTTTGGGTATGCCTGAAACCGGCGTCAGCGTGGGTAGGTCGCCTCTCTGGCACCAAGGGGATGATACCTAACCTTGGACTCTACTTGTTACCCACTGGATGATAGTGATGCATTACTCTGAAGGCCCCTAACCTGATGGTACATCTATGTTCACGTTTAGATGCCCCATGGCTTTAGTTTGGCCTTGCCAAACATATGTAGCTCCTAGTTATTGAGTTCATTTTAAGTTTCAATCCTTTTCTTTCATTTAAAAAATGGTCTATAAATGAGTTTTCTTATCCAAAAAGGAGGCATAGAAAGCTAATATGTTCTTTGTACTGGTTTGATCATGTGATGGTGTGTGTTTCCCTTGATTTGAAATGTAGGAGGTTTTCACTCATAGTTAGGTTCTGAGTCTAAAAAAACAGGTTAGGGGTGGAGATGGTCTTGGAGCATCTCCAAATTTTGTTTCTGAAAGGCTATCTTTTTCCTCCCAATTTTGCAACCACACCATTAATGAAGCTTTTTTCTGAAATTTGTGCTTGGATTTGGGTTTGCCCAGTGGAGTGTTTCATCCCAAATGAAGCTTTTAGACTTGTGATATAGTTGGATCTTTTCCCCATTAATGTTTGTTGCGCACTCCAGTATCCACTAAAATAACCTCTCAATACCTCGTTATTTTAGGTATTGATATCTCTGAGGTTTCTTCCTTCCTTCCTTAATATCCTTAGTTTTTTCCCTCAATTTGGAATTTAATTGGGGGAACTCTATGCATTAAGTAGTTGTGCATGAGTTCTGGAATGTTTGCACTGTGATGGTAAAGTACTGGACATGGTAAAATATGCATTAAGTAGTTGGATTGACTTTTTTTATTTTCTGGATTGGAGCTACTTTAACTATGGTACTGTTCATTTTTTATTCTAGTCTTGGCTTGCGATCAAGTTTTGAGTTCAATGTACTTAAATATTTAAGAAATTTTGCCAAATGAAGGGCGAACAGAGGACAGAAGCGACCTCGGAGTACAAATGTGAGTCAAGCATCCAAGGAATGTACAATGACCGATCCGTATCTCATTTTCAAGTATGTATTTGTTAGTCCAATGTTGTTTATTAGTTGGTAAATGTGTTCAAATCTATCTTCTATTCTGTTCACATTAGGTAATGCAATTTTTACTTTTACAAATGCAGGGAAGAGTTCATTAAAAGTGTAAGAGAGGAAGACCCTATGACAAAATATAATCTAAAAACGGTTAGATGCTATTGTAATAAGCAGCCATGTCTTACTCGATGTTGTGTTACTAATCTTCGGCTCGATTATGTAGCTTACTAAAAGAGCTGGAGAGAGGTGGAGGCAAATGGTTGAGGTAGACAGAGCGCCGTACATTAACCTTGCCAATGAAGCAAAGGCCAAAAAATTGAACAAGAAAAAGAAGACTACATTGGTATGGCTTTGTGCATGGAGTATTTGTGAAAGTTAATGTATAATTTTTGAAGTAATATTAATATTCCTAAGTTAAGTCATGCTCTTATGAAACATGTCATTGAAGTTCAAATCTTTGATCCCAAAATTTATATTCATTGCATGTACAGCCCCTATTTCAGAGTAGGTGTTCACCCAACAAATTGGTGAAAGTAAATAAGTAGTTGACCCCTACTCAAAGAAAAGCTGTTCAAGGACTTGGTTTTGGGTCTCTTCTAAATGTCAAATTCAATATGTTGCCCTGGGATTTCATATGGAAGTTGGTTGATCACTTCAACCCCAAGACAAGGAAGTTGGAATTTCGGAGGCTGAGGGCGTATGAAATAAGTACGGCTGAGGTGTCACGGGCCCTAGGTCTCGATCTTGGAAGCGTACCAGTTCCCACCAAGTATGAAGACAAGCATGTCGATCACATTGAGTTACTATTTGTAGAGAAAGGGAAGAAAATGGAGAGAATTGACCTGGAAGATGATGGAGGCAGTCTTCGCCAAGAAGACATCTGGGAATAAGTTTAAAACAGCTTACGTTCTATTTGCCTTGAGTTGCTTCCTCTGTCCGACGACGAAGGATGAAGCAGGACCTAAGTTATTCCCAGGTGTTATAGTTCTGGCTGCAATTGCACAGTATACATGGCCTCAATTTGTTTTAGACTGGTTGGTTCATCAAATTACCATGTACAAGAACAGAGATGCGAAGGCCACAAAAAAAGCTGAGAAGATTGAGGCCCCAGGCATTAGTACACATTACCATGAGTAGAACACAACCATCAACGCATTAAATGGTACGAAATAAATACATTTGACCGATATCTGAAATTATTTGCAGCTTATATATTTCGATAAATAGCTGATGGGTATGAGTGTTGGTCAAGAGGGTGATCCATTGATTGGGTGCTAGACACAAAAACTTTTACTGGAACACGGAAGTAAGGAGGAGAATTTGGATATTTTGGACCCCACGTTAAGTCAATTTCCGCAGCCCCGGCTTCGGCATCCGGTAAGTCAATTTGTAATGTACTTAGAACATTCCTACACTTTTTTTTTCATTAAAGTAAATCTTATATCTCTCTCCTTCGCAGAGCTCTGTTGAAGGTTATCAGCTGGCAAAGAGAATGTTTATTAAGCAGGTGGAACACATTAAGAAAATGGACGACATCCTTGTGGAAGCTGTGGAGAATAAACAAAGTGGAAGTCATGTAGAGGGCGATGTGGGAAAGACACCTAGTGGAGAGGAAGGTGAGAGTGAAGAAAGTGATGGGGCTGAAGAAACTGACAGGGGTGACGAAGGTGAAGATACTGACGGGGGTCAACAAGGTAAAGAAAATGAGGGTGGCGAAGGAAGTTATTGTGCAGAAACGGATGCGGAACCCAAGGATGCTGAACCATGTCTCCTTTCCCTATTGGCAATCAGGGAGATGTGCCAATATACATGCCTGAGCATGTGACTTTCAACAACATTGCGCAAGCCAGTATATATGGTCATGCAAATGAGAGGCATGCCAGTCTCATTGAAGAAAGTGGACAAGGCGAACCTGAATAGAAATCCATGGATGAAGAACAACAACCTCCACATTAGGATGAAGATCCTGCTGCTCTAAGCAAACCATCAAAGAGATGGCGTAAGAGGGCGTTGAAACGTAGCCAATCCAGAAAGACACCTTATGTTGCTCATTCTGAGATGAAAGAATCCAAGTACAGTAAGGAAGAAAGTCAAGTACATGCGTATCTTATGAAACGACCACCAAAATCCGATACGTGAGTCACCACTAACTCCTAGAATCTAACTAAACAAAAAATTAATGAAACATCATTGCTAAATCCTCAAAGCAGGCTTACGTTTTTCTTCATTCTATGCTTTGTACAACTTTTAATTTCATAATGAATGCATGCTTTTTGAGACTAGCAGGGAGTCTGTTTTTGCAAATGAGGGCATTGGTTGGATCCTTGGGTAGGAGGAGGTACATAACGTGTTTAAACCATGGGGTCATATGTCGAATACGGTAAGTTATAGTACATTTGAGCATCCACGAAGTTTGTAATGCACTTTTAGGCTTCATTTCATGTATCCATGTGAGTTAAAACAATTGTTGGCATTGTTTATAAGGTCATGCAAATTATGACCAATTGGTCGATGAAGGTGGAAAAATCAGCTACCCCTCACGATAAAATCCAAGTGGTCCAGCCAAAACAGCACATGTTTTCCTGCTATTATGTGGTATCTTCAAACATGCCCTTACTTATAATTTCGTTACTTATTCGATGAGGATAGTTGAGTGGACTTTAATATTATGCTTCCTTCATGTTTAAGGATAAATTGATTAACTATAACAAAACTAGAAAAGAAAGTGTCTTGGATGACGCAGTTCATAATTTGGATTATAGCCCGCATGATTTTTTGTGCATGATACTCATTTATGTGTATGTTACCCACATTTTTTGGTTCATTAATTATACAATATTCTTGGTGTGAGAAATGCATTCTTTTGGGTGAAGTAAAGGATAGGGGGTGTACTATAAATTTCCCGGGGATTTTGCATGAAACCCATTGACTTATGACCCCTTTTTTTTTAGGGTCTACGAAGGCTTCTCCTTTTTATACTCTATACTTTTTATTGACGGTACGAATCGTCGGAAAAATGGTTTTGTTCGAAGCAATGGGATTTAGTAATAATGGACGTGAACTTTGGAAATCCTAAATGTGAACAAAATTGCCAAGTCAAAAAATTGGTTAATGTTATGGAAAAACAATCAATTGACGAAATGGTATTGGAAAGGAAAATCAAGTTTTTTGACTCACCACGAAAGACTCAATTATTTATGGACGTTGCTTGGTGGAACCAAACAAGGATTAAATATTAATACCATGTCATGTGTAGCACTTAATGACCATAACAACCGATTAATCATGCTTTCTAACATTAAAAATACAAAACAGCGGGGTAAGATAAACACATAAACAAAGACCTTCGAAGATGGCGTAAGATAAACACATAAACAAAGACCTCCGAAGACATCATATGCAGTGGCTTCTATCTCCGTCTGCGGCTGGACGAGTTCGAGTTGGTGTGGCGGGTTATCCAAGAGGGCTTGCTCTGTGTTCATACGTGGCCTCTCAACTTCGGCCTCTTCAACCCCTCTTCACGAGTGTGTTCAACGGGTCCGGCACTAGTGTTGTAGCTCCATGTGGGTTTTTTAGTTTGTTGTATTTTATTTTATTTTGTTAATTTCTGTATTTTGAGACCGGCCGATAGTGTCTTCTCTTCTTGTACTGTTTTGCTTATATATAAATCGAGTTTAAAAAGACCTCCAAATCGATTGGTAGTGGCATTAAAAGGAGAGCCTGACTGTTGGAGATAAGTATGAAAGTCTATCTCCGATTTTATAGTAAAAAGAAAAGGTTTACATCTATGTATATGTATATACCTAACCCAAATTTAATTGGTGGTTGTATGAAAAGAAAAGATAACATTGTCGAATAAAGACGGTTCGATCACCTGGCCATTTTTATAAACAAAAGAGAAGGCTCTTGTGAACACATATATACAAGCGAAGTCCAAGATCTTGAACAGAGGTGATCTCGATCATCACTTAATTGACGATACCGGATCGAGCTAGATGATGCTTGTTCTTTGTGATTGCATAAAGAGCGTCTTTTTAACCGAAAAAAAAGTCTATCACTGTCCGATGTGTCAATGGACTTTTCGTGCCTATCCATTAGTAAGCAGGTTCCCTCGAAGCCCGGTAACTACGCTATTCATAGTTAGCCCGGTCGGTAAGCCCGATAGAAGGGATTTAGCTAGCGTCATTCCTGAGCCCTAAGAAAGGCTTTAGGCTAACTGATTTAGGCTAACTTGAATCAAACTGAACCGAGCCATTCTTTGACTATGGAAGCACCAGTCACATTCGGTAGAGTAATAATTGACGTGAATAATTTTATTTGAAGCAATGGGATTTAGAAATAATGGACGTGAACTTTGGAAATTCTAGATGTGAACAAAATGACCTTGATCAAACATTGGTTAAGGTTATAGAAAAACAAGAATCAAATATTAATACTAGTACCATATTTTCCCAATGACCAAAAACAAAAATTAATACCATACCCATGTGCTCCTCACAAGCTCTCTAAACAATAATCTCTGAAATATAAAATACGTACCAACCCGGTCATGTGCAATGGAGAAGGTAACATCTTGTAGATTGTGCACTTATCCAGTTAAAATGGGAAGGCTCTTGTGCACCTACCTACCCAAGTTGAAAAATGGTGGTATAATTAATCTACAACTCACACACACAAACTCCTCTCACATGAGGCATTTGTGTGTTTGTATGTGTGTGATTGTAGAAGAGTTGAAAATGGTAAGGCTCTTGTACACATTTATTCAAGTACATACGTATGTACCTACCCCGGTTGAAAAGGAAAGGCTCTAGTTGTGCACATATGTATACAGGTAAGACAAACATTTGAAAAGCCGGTCATACTCGGTAGGGGATCCAAGGGTGTTGTAGTGCATCCTCGTGTAGTGCGTTGTGTAGGGCATCAAAACGACGTTGTTTTGGTGCCAAATGAAGCCAAAACACAAACCTCAAAACTACGTCGTTTTGCGCCACAAAATTTGTAGTGCATACCCGTGCAGTGCGCCTGGTAGGGCAGCAAAACTACGTCACTTTAAAAACTAGAAAAAAGGGACTCGTAGAGTTGTAGTGCACTACAAATAATAGTAAACTATCTTTTAACACTTAAAACTTTAGCATTTGTAAGGCAACAGAAACTTCCGCATTAGTATGGTCTTGTGTGGTTGATTAGGACAATAAATTTTTACGATTGTGATAAATAAAGTACTCCCACTAGGCTAGAATTATGGATCCGTTCCTGTGCATGATGGCTAGATGTTAAAATTTCTACAAGCTAAAACTTTCATTAATGTGATCGCTATCTTGTTACATCTTCATGCTTCTTTTTTTTCTCTCTCCTTTTTACATATGGAGATAAAACTATGGATAAAATCAGTTCGGTCCGCCATTTTTATCACTGAACCGAACCAGTTGGTTTGTGAATCTTTAAAACTATCATTGACCAGTCGATGCAAAAAAATTCGGTTCGGTGGCTCTCGAACCTGCTCAGTTCAGTCCGGACGTTGCTTGCCGTTTAGGAATTTTTGAACATGATTCTCAACACGTCTATGTTTCTACGTACACTTCAAAACTTAAATCAACAATTCAACATAGATCTGAGGGAAAAAATATAGTGGGTGTTCTAATACTTGAGGGTTGGTGTGGTCAGTGGCGGAGTCAGGATTTTGTTACGAGGGCGGCTTAACAGACTTATATTTTTTATCGAAATGTATAATTATTATATCATAAGATTTTTTATTTTTCAGTTCATTACATTTGTACATTGACTTGATTCTTTAGGCTATTTCAACTGTCACGTGCTTATTTTTTATTTATGAATGAAATTGAGGAATGAAAATGTAAAATAACCAGTTTTTTATCAAATTGAAACAAAATTATTAAGATTATAAGTAACTATACACGAATAATTATCAATAATATTTAAAATCAAGTATATATAAAATAAAATTTTTAAAACTCAAACGCTTGGAGAGCCTGGGCTGGGCCCCCTGGCCCCTATATACCTCTGCTCTTGGGTGTGGTATCTCTTTGTGGCTCAAAAGACGTAGTTTGGGCGTTTGGGTTTTTGGCTCCATGTGGCACAAAAATGGCGTCTTTTTGATGCCCTACACAGCGCATTACATGGGGATGCACTATAGGACCTCCAGATCCGAGTAGAACTCGTGAACTCAGGGGTGTTGTAGTGCACTCCAGCACTACACGTGTAGTGCAGCTAATCCACACGTGTAGTGCGGCTAATCCGGTTGTCTATCTCGACAATGAACAACTCGGATTGTAGAAGCTCAGATTAAATCCGAGATCCGAGCCATCCATGCCAAGATGGATGGTCGAAACAACAGCACTAAACTGTGTAGTGCGACTGCCGCACTACAGCCCATCCCAATCCAGAACTCCAGTATGTAACTTAGTGATGGCAGGTGGTTGTATCCACCAAACCGAACGCAGTGGCCGATGGCAGGTAGTTGATTGCAGTAAAAATCCTTTCAAAATCAGGTAGCAATTGAAGAACTCGTACCTCTCAAGTAGGATTTCCTTCCAATTCCGAGAGCAATTGATGGTCTCAATTTGATGAATATTGTCTCTCCCATGAGCCCCTGAGCCAATCCATCCCCCAATCTTTCGATGTATTGTCCCCAATCTGATGATGAATTGGCTTCCCCATTGAACTTTTGAGCCGATCGATCTCCAATCTGATGATATATCAATCTTTTTTGTATGATGAGAATACCAACCCGTTTGCTTATTACCTTTTTTTTTTTTTGATCATTCGTTTGCTTATTACCTACCTCATCTTCTTTTCCATCACAACTTAAACCCATTAACTTGTTCACATTCCAGACAGCTTGGGCTTCATTGAAGATGAGGTAGGTAATAAGCACTTTTCCCCTTCTTCTTCCAATATTTGTTGGTGAGTTGATATGTTGAGGGAATCCCAGAATTTCTTCAATCGGTTTCTTCTTCTTTTTCTCTTTTGATTTGAGATACTGGTTTCCGGGGTAGTGACTCTTCGACTAAACATGCACTCAGGAATGGATCTTGGAATGCATGGAGTTGAATACATAATCTCGCCCATTACATTTCTCTTCAGCCCATTAAGATTAAACTCTTTGTGGATCAATGAGGGTCCAGTAGCATTGCTGGGCCCCAAATTGAGACTTGGCATTGCTGGGTCCGGTAGCATTCATAGGGTCACCTATCCATATTCAAGTCTCTTCTTCCGTCGAAAAGACTAAAACGCCCCCGCGATCCTCCTTCCGTGTCCAAGTCGCAAGTGCAAACTAAATTTTTTCCTGCCGACGGCTATTCTTACATTCCATGAGAACGTCGAACCGTTTAGTATGTTTGTTGTGTCAAGGTCATCTGCGTTGGACCAGCAATGGACCGTCAGGAGATGATCAGAGGGGGATTGTTTGTTAACGACAATGGGGCCATAAGCTAGGGTAAGAGACTCCACCAGTGATTGGTGCATCGGCATTATGGTTATGGTTAGGGCAAGCATCCAACCTTGATTCCTTCTTTTTTTCCTCAGTGAAAGTCAATATATATTGTTAGTGAGGTTTGAATCTCTGTTGAATGCGTGGGAGTACATTGTGGTTTCTGTCCATCCATAACTGCCCATTTTTGAAAAAGAAATTCATTATTAGTTCATAGTAAATTTCAAGAATTTTGTAAAAGTATTCACATCTACTAGCATGAAACCCGTGCTATGTGCATAATTGACAAAAAAAACGTGTAAAGACTATATATGTAGAGATTATTTAATGTACAAAAATAATCTTCTTTTGAGATTTTATCACTCAAAGCGATTCTTCTTTTGACTGTCTTCGCAGCCTTTGATATAGCGCCATTTCTTTGGAAACACCTGCTGTTATTATACCCAATCTTGCCCTCAACGGACGTGCAACCAAAAAATAAACCCGAGCTAAGACCACACAATATTTACGTGGTTTGGCACCAAACACCAATGCCTACTCCACAACAGAGAGAAAGACATTCCACTATACGAAAAATAAGATATTACAATGTGAGATGAAAAAACACCATCGAGCTCCTAACACTGTAGCTATATACAATATTTTTCACTCATAACTCGACCCTACATCTCATTTTTCCCTCACATCTACGCTCCTCTCACCACACAGCCGGTCCACCAGGCAACCCCAAAGGACTGCCCGCTCACTTTTTTTCTTTATCTCACACGCAATGCACTTGCACATCTCCCAGTCCCTTTGATGATCGACACACGGGGCATAAGAAAATAATAGAAATATGGGCCATTTTTCAACATACATTGATGATCGACATCATTTATTTTCTTCCATAAGTCTTATTGCGGACATTAATCGCGTCAAAAATTGACCAGATATCGCTCGACTCCTGACACATTCGTCGTTAAAGATCATGTTCCATTAATAGTCCATCACTCAAAACGGTATGGGCTCCATAAGCCCACTACTCCCTCTACTCCACAGATATTCCAGAAACGAATAATAGCGGGCCTATCAAATCTAGAAAGCCCACAACCAGAAAGCCCAACTGCCATCACATCTGAAAGCCCTTAACGATGTTAAGTAGCCCAAAGACAACTTCTCAACGCCCAAAATCGTTCGTAAAATCTTACTTATTACGACTATTTCTTGAAAAATTCGTATTATTTTTAAATTCTCATTTTGCAGACCGGACATTTATTTCAGAACGGAGGGAGTAGCTTTTATCAATTTTTTTTTTTATAATCCAAGAAAATACTATTCTACCTATCCTCGAAGTAAGGGAAGTTGTGGGGGTGGGATTTGAACCCTCACTAAAGGAAGTGCCCATTTAAAACCCAGTTTTGCTTTTTTTGCGATTTTCACGTGTGCCGATCATGTATCAAATAAAATCTGATGAACACAATTTTTGGTATGATTAAGGTTCTCGCTGAACTCTACAAAATGAACAAAATCGATCATCCAAATATGATCAAAAAATGACTGAAAAATGAGAAAACGGATCGGAGGGATACCATGGGCTTGGTATCCCCGGTATATGTAAAAGTTTCTCTCCTGAGCTAGGAGGCAACTTCTAACTTTTCTTTACAAGTATGTGTGTGCATAAATGAATGTTTAGCTTTGCAAAACTACAATCTAGGTTTACTAAAACCTCCGAGAACAAAATTGAGCAAATTAAAGTTGGGAAAGATTTTTCCCTATGCGTTCCCCACACTTTTGATTCTGAGTACCTTTATCGATTGTGTAAAGGCTTCTAATGCTCCCCAATTGTGTCAGGTCCAATTTTAATTTGCCGGTTACTTGTTTCATAGCTTTAATTCGAGCCGCAAGTCCTATTCTGGCAACGGAGATATTCACAATAATAGCAAGTCTGATTCCAGCTCTGAATAGATCAGAGGATAAGAATATTTGTCCATCCGTAATGGAAATTGCATTAGGAATTCAGCCAGCATTTTCCCTTGTCAATCTCATGGTCTCATAGTGCAAGTAGCTAGCTTCTGTCTCTTTATTAACATAGCTTAAAAGGGCTATACCAAACCAGAAATAAGGATCACTAAAAGCTAGGCCATCTTTTGTTCAACTTTTCACTACAATTTTTTATTTTTTTTTTGGATCCTTAACTTTTCACTACTTTGTGTTTCATGGCTTCATGACTTCATGTCCCCCTTAAAACCCATGAAATATATACATGTAGTGTTCTTAAAAGTATATACATTAAATCCTCTTTAGTAGATAAAATGTCATATCAATGGCAATGGACAAACCCTCACTAGTAGTAGGTGGAACATGTGGGTAGGATCTAGAAACTAGCTAGCTCCAATTTTCAAAATAGTGAAATCAGTTCTCCAATTTCACTAGAGCTAAGGCTCTGATTTTCAAAATGAATATTGAGCTCACTCTAATTTTCAAAATATTGAAATCACTCCAACTAATTATTAGTTTCGATGGAAGGAGTCTGAAAAATGAAATTTTTGTTGATACTTCTGAACAAAAACCAAAACAATGTTCGGTGAAGATAGGAAAAAAAATTGAACGGTTGGTCTTCAGTGTCGTCTTATACAAACTTTTTCAACTTCAGTCCACATTTTTAGACTTTTCTAGTTTTTCTTTTTGAGACAAATGACAAATCCCAAAAAAAATTATTAAAAGCTGAAATTTTTTTTTTGTGAGATTAAGCGTATATAACAAAAAAAAATACCAAACCAAAAATTTAGATAGGACATGGCTTAATTAAGTTTACAATGCTTAGATGTTAAACTCTGGCATTGATTCTAATGGTGCAATAGTTTTTTCCTACTTCCGCACAATTTGCCAAATTCAAATGTCATCTAAGGGCAAATTGGGCATATCTCATGCCAAATATGACGTAAAGTTTAGTATACCCAGATCAATAAGTCTATGTACATTTCTACCGACCACTCATCTCTCACATATATGTGAGGCCAACTCCACTATTAAATATATAGAGCCGACACTCATGTGAGAGAGGAGTGATCGGAAAGTGTATACGTAGCATATACCTAGAAGCAAGTTCACGGGATATTGTCAAAAGATAGTAGTATGATATAGTATGTTGCACCAGTTTAGTGTCATTTTAAGACAATATCAAATGTAGACTAGTCAGTTAGTTAAACTCATCTCATTTGTCAGTGTAAATCAATTAGCTGTGATCGATAATGTAGGAGATTTTGTAAAAACCACAAGTAGTGCCAAAGTTGACACCAAAGATGGCTTTGCCTTTTTTGGCGGTAAAAGATAGTAACGGGTGGATTTGATGAATTTGATATAAAAAAAAAAAAAATTAAATCTGATGTACAGTCTAAATGGCTTAGAGCAACTCAACCATGCAAGCTCTTATAGTAGCTATTTTTTGGCATTTCATAGCTTTTTCTTTAAGTCTTGCCATGGGGTATTTACCAATTTCAACTTTTAGACATGCCATTAGAAATGTTAAAGCTAAAAGATGTTGTAAAAACAACGGAGCATACCATTGCTTTAAAAATTAAGAAAAAGGTGGCACTTTGGCTAAAAATAAATAAGTATAACTTCTTCTTCTTCTTTTTTTCCAGTCTACAGGTTTTATTAATTAGAGCAAATTAAACTTGGAACATGCGATGTGATACTCTGTAGGATCCAGCTTGGGAAATCCCTGTGCCACATCAAAGGAGAATCGCAAGAAAGGGCAAACTTGGCGATATTGTGCGCTAGCTTTGTTAATTTACTCAAAATTCAATCAAAATTATTGGCGATCCTCTTATCCAGATCAACATCACATGGGAATGAAATAAATATGCTAGATATACTAGGATTTAAAAGAAAAAGAAAAAGAAAAAAGAAGAAGTAGAAGCTAGACACGCCATTTTCAAAATGGGAATCAATAATACTTTCGTCACTACTTATGTTTTCATTTACCATTTTGTTATTTCTCTCTTAATTTTCTGTTAGCATAATGATTATGACAAGATACAAAAACTTTGTGTAGACCTCAATAACAAAAGTGGTTGTTAGGTTCAGTGTTTCAGCCGCTTCCAATTTATGAGAATTAAGTTGTTTGGGAGATAGCAATGAATATGCATTTGAAATCCCTTGTCCATCTCTATTTTTTTTATAACTCAAGTGTTCGGGTCAGCTTACGTACGCATCACCTAATCCTAGGCCACTTGCACGGAGCCTAATTAAAATAAAAGCAAAGCTCCATATGAACTAGCCCCCAGAAAATTGATTACACCTGCGAGGTTTCGAAAATGAAATCTCGGGGTTCTCTATCTCTCTTTAGTAGTACCGCTAGAACAAAATGTAGTAATTTAGAAACAGAATCATAGAAAGGGATTACATGCTTATAACTGAAGTGGGATCAATGATAACCTTCCCATATAGTTATCATTGTCATTTGAGTTATTACAACTAAAGTACCCTAATTTATGAGATAATCATGGGAGTTGGGTAGTGTTTCAACAAAAATGTCAACATTGTCATGCAAATGGAACATTATATAGGAAACTAGACCTATATATAACACCGCCATGCATATGTATAGATAGAGTATGGAATTCGGTAGCTAAGTTTCTAAATACCTATACATATATTCACAGAAGCAAATGCATAACCAAATGGTTTTTTATTTAGTATGGAATTAGAGATTCCTTGCGTTTGATCAGTCAGGTGATCAAACAACATTGATGTTCAGTTCTGGGATTGGGAATCCTGCCCGGTGCCTTACTTCTTTAGGCCCAACGCTCAATAACGCTTATGTTTCAAATCTGTTGGAGCGAGGGACCAGAAAAGATGCCATTCATTGCGCAGGGCCTATTTTAACTGATGAATGTAATAAGATTCAGAGAGATGCCTCTGAAAGTGACATGCATGAAGACACTGAAGAAATCAATGCATTGCTTTACTCTGATGATGATGATGATTACAACGAGGATGATGAAGAAGCTAGCACTGGTCACTCACCTAGTACAATGACGGCTCATGACAAGCAAGATTTGCCCGAAGAAAGTGAAGAAGTTGCTAGTTGTGGTGGGCCTACGAAAAGGATGAAATTGTCCGATGGAGGTTATGATGTTCTAGACACTGCAAGCTCATTTAAATCCAGAAGATGCTTCGATTGTGAGGATGGTGCAGAATCTAGCTGTGCTGGTGGGAAAAATCTAGGCCTGGGAGAAAAATTCGTTTCCGTGATAGGAAACAAGAGATCCAGGGAGGACAAGATAAGGGAGACAGTAAGGATTATGCAGAATATAGTTCCTGGCAGGAAGGGTAAAGATGTAATTGCAATTCTTGATGAAGCCATTGGATACTTGACATCCTTGAAGCATAAAGCCATGGCTCTAGGACTTGATGAAACACTCTGAGTGCTATTGGTTTTGCCCGCATTATGAGTTGTGGTGGAATGTGGCACTTATAAGTTTGGCAAAATATTTGTTGGGAGTAGGTAAGCAAGGTTTTCATCCGATGAGATGATCACAAATATTTCAAGCTGAAATTGGAAGTTGTGAAGGGAGAACTTGAACCCTATTGAAACCTTCTTCAAGGGTTTCGGTTTGAACCAGTTTTGCCTTGGGCTGTGAATTCTGAAATGTCTTCCTCTTGTCAAGTGGTACTATCGTTTGTGGAATTTTTCGTTTCTGATGCAGCAAATTAGACAGGTGAAGCGACTTTCCCGTATCATCATGCAGCCTGCTTTCAGGGTATTCAGCTACGGCCAAACACGAATCCAGTGATTGATCAAATCTTTCAATTCCTGTTCACTTCGTTTTCGCGTCAAACTGCTATTCCTTGTACGATTCGTACGGCTCGGTTCCCTCTTTATGGTCTTTACTGTAATGTAAGATAGATCAAGATCTGTGTAGTGGATGGTATTTTTAGTGGTTTTTGGGTGTGATTTTGATGTTAGGTTGGTTAGATGTAGCTTACGGCAATGTACTTGAGATGCATGCACGTATGATAGTCCTTATGACCCGTTTGTTTGATCTGATGTGAACATGAGCTGAATTATATATTTAAGTGGGGATTTTTTTTTTCTTTTAATCTCAAATCGGACCTCATATCTGTTTTTTTTTGTTTTTGCTATCAAATTTTTGCACCCCGAGTTATACAGTATCATGCAAGTGTGACATTAATCCAATCACTATTAGTCCAACAGTAGGCCCGTCAATGGATCCGATCTGATCCGAATCTAATAACGTTGATCTGATAATTGGATTAAAAAAAACGGGTCCTTCCTGAATTGGTGGGTTTTTTTTCTCTCTCTCTCCTCTTGATGCCTTGATGGTTTTGTAACTGAAAAAATGAAAAACCCAGGGGGGTGCTTGTTGCTATCATGTAGCCTATCCATGGAATTTAGTTATATGAGAAGACGTGTATGTATTTTTATTGCATTTTTAGTGGTTTTTGGGTGGGATTTTGTTGGTACGATGGTTGGATTGGTTGGTTCTAATTTTTGTGATTTGTTTGTCTTCAAGCCCGTGTACTTAAGACGCATGCACGCAGTTATATTCTTTTGGTAATATAAAAGCTCTGGTGGGTGTGGCGAAGGACCACATTTTTCATTATTTGGTTGAGGAGCTCATGTGTCCATCAGTTCAAGGCCTAGTCTGGTTAATTGGTAGGTTTGTTCCCATATTGTTTAACAATATTTGATTTGTGGGGCTAGGTCGTATGAAAGTAATTTCTTGTGAATTCTCAAATCTCGGCGTGGATGACCTACCTTTGAGCAGGCCGAGAAGGGATTAGATGAGCTGCGCGTGTACTGGCCCAGACATCCCTAACTGTCGAAAAAAGAAAATGTTATGTGTTCATTAGCTTCTTGTGTTGTCACAGTGCCTTCAAAAAGCAGAAAAGGGAAGGGAAGATAAACTGAGTTAAAGGGATTTTGTTGCATTTTTTTGTGTGTGTGTGTGTGTGACAGACAATGAGCAAATTCACTTTATTGGATCAATGAGGACCACAAAGATCACAATAGCAGAACAATTTTGGTGAGTTACTAAACTCAGGAGAAATAATGACCTCATGTTCGTTTTAATTTAGGAAAAATATTAATGTGGGATTCATTCAGAAAACAGTCACAAGTTTTAACTGGAAAAGGGAAAATCTGTCAAAATAAAAGCATTGCCCGGTGAGTGGTGACTCATGGCTGAAAATGTTAGGGGTTAGAAAAAGTTTCTCCGAAAGTGAAATGAATTACTAAGATACACTTTGATGTGTAGGATCAAACATTTAAGTAAATTTGAACCATTCATGTCACTTTTGGGGACATTTTTCGAAACAACTTTTCCTGAATCCTAACATTGCTCGAATCATGACAGGGTGGATTAGGCTGAGAAAAAGAATTATTCCATGTGGCGCTCCAAGCATGTTGTGATTGGTAAATATTGCTAGATCCATGACTTTTGTGTTAATATTTTAGGAAACAAACTGACATGTGGCGTACAACGAACTATGACCGGTATATATGGAGCACTGTTTCAAGAACACTCTCTCGCTAAGAAAAGAGAAAGGGTTGATTGATGAGCTCAGATCACGATGAACAGCAGTGGTATTTTTTCCTTTTCTTTTCTTTGAGTCATTACTTGAGACTTGAGAGGCTCGGCTCCAAGTCCAATGGGCCAAAGTTCGATGCCCAGCGGGGGGCAGTCATACTTGTATTCGTGACCCAAAAAAACAAGGATTTTGATTTTGAAGCTGCAAAAAAATAAGGATATTGATTTTGGTGCTTCAAAAATTACTATCGGCGTTCTGAGAAATGGAGTGTCAAAATCTTATTGATAATTGATTTTGGCACTCCACTTGTTGCAGTGCTGGCAGTAAATTTCGAAGTGCCAAAATCAAAGTCCAAAAACAAAAGGAGATAAAAATTGTAACCTGCAAGGCTGAAACTTATGTAATCGTTTGCTTATGAAATTAAATGACAATGTTCCATAAAAATAGCTAGACAAACCATGTCACACGATGGATTCTAATATCGTTGTTATTAATATATTTCTTGCCCACTTTTACTGCAAATTAAAAAAAAACCACGCCAAATTTCCAATGCATAATTTTACAACAGTCATCACCAAGAATACTGCAACTCAAAAGTCTTCCTTTTCTGCAAAAACAAATCTATCCCTCTCCTCTCACCTGCCAATTGCACCCAAAATTCCTAAAATCACACCTATCTCTATATTAAAGTCTCTTCTTCTGTCGAAAAGACTAAAACACCCCCGCTATCCTCCTTCCACGTCCAAGTTGCATGTGTAAACTTCATTTTTTCCTACCCACAACTATCCTTACATTCCATCTGAACGTCGAACCGCTCAACATGGTTGTCGTGCCGAGGTCACCGCCTGCGTTGGACCAGCAATGGATTGTCAGGAGCTGATCAGAGGGGAGATTGTTGGTAATGGAGATGGGGCCAAAAGCTAGGGTAAGAGACTCCACCGATGATCGGTGCATCACCTATATGATTAGGGCAAGCACCAATCGGTTGCTTTTGGGGTGGCTCATGTTGTTTTTCTCCTTTGTGTTGGGCTACTTCTTGGTTTAGAAAAATGATGGCCCATGACGTGTTTTGATAATTAATACCCGCCAAAGACATGTTGAGAACATTTGTTAATGCTGAAAATGTCATTGGCGGATATTAATTATCCAAACATGGCATTGGCTGTCATTTTTGGCTGTCATTTTCCCTTGTTTGTTCTACTTTGGGTGGCTCATTTTTCTCCTTTGTGTTGGGCTACTTCTTGGGGTGGCTCCTGTTAGTTTTTTCTCCTTTGTGTTGGGCTACTTCTTGGCTAGCTCATGGGTGTTGACATTATTTCCTTCTATACTAGGAAGATATGATATTATTTTTATCTGTTTAGGTTAATGGATTCTTCGAACTTGGGTTGGGTGGCTAGCCCTATCCACCCGTCCTCGGTCCAACCTTGGTTCCTTCTTCTTCTTTTTTCGGGTGAAAGTCAACATTGTTAGTGAGGTTTGAATTTCTGTCAATGCGTGAAAATACATGGTGGCTACTCCATCCTTAACTGCCCATGTTTGATAAAGAAATTCATTAATTAGTCATAGTAAATTTCAAGAATTTTGTATAACATCTAACCAGCATGAAACCCATGCTAGGCACATAATTGACAAAAAAAAGCATAGACTATTGAGATTATTTAATGTACAAAAATCATAACCTAATGTCGCGATAAAATATATTAACCATTTCTTTTATTGCCAGACACTTTTAATTTTTTTTTAATAGTTTTCGTCCCTCGATCAGCTCTTTTACTTTTTCTATTACTTATAAAGGACATATATAGCGTGATAATATAGTGTAGATAGTAGAAATACCGTATAGTAGAGATATGACTGGATAATTAATAATTAGTGATTATTAATGACTTATGGAAAAAAATTAGTATGAGCCGACTTATGTTTGAAGTAAAATTTATCACTTAATTACCAAAGTTAATGTATTGGCCCGACAAAGAGGGGTTCGGGCCGTGTCCGAGGCTCCAACCACGGAGCATGTCCAGCTGATTCCAAGAGCCTCCCACCACTCACTTCAGAGGGTCCCCGAGCGTCCCGACGGTCCGACAGGACGCCTCTCGACGTTCCAGGGAAAGTTATGCCCAAGCAACTTGGATGGTGGTGGCTGCCTGTGCTTCGGGCATCATCGGGATGAACCCAAACGGTTACGCCAGGAGGTTAGTCATTAAACAGTTGACCTGGTCATGTGCTCCGTAACCGCCTTATCCCGTACGTCATGTTCGACATCACCTGAGGCGGTTATCCAAGTGTACCCTCCCCGCGCTTACTTGGGGACCAAGCAAAGGCAAGGTCTATAAAAGAAAAAGGCCCCTAATTTAAAGAAGTATGTCATTCTACCCTAACCCTAGACCTACGCTATCTTCCCTAGATCTAACTTGATCGTCGGAGGGTCACTAGACTGCCTCTCGCCCTAGTGACTTGTTGCAAGTTAGGCGAACGGAGCGAACACCTATAGAAGAAGGAACCAGAGCCCTACCACAATCCAGATCCCGTTCTAACCGAACCCCACAGTTAATTTTAATTTCCAAAGCGTAGATAGCTCAATATATATATATTTTTTTATCACTAGCTCAAATAATGTTTGGCACAAAAACTCATAGGACTCTTTGACCATACAAAACTCTAGGTTGCTTCCTGCTTTTATCTTTAGATGTTCAACTCAAAAAGCAGGGGTAATAGAGAGTAGAATCCCCCTGAACACCAAGTTTTACTACCTTGCTACATTTGGATTGGGTTTTGAAACAAATTTTGAAAAATAATAGGGCTAATAAGTGGAGAGAGATAGAGAGAAATGTTGAAGTAGGGAAAATCTAAAGGAAATTTTTAAAAAATTCTTTTTGAAAAGTAAATAGAATAGTGATTTTCAAACTCTCGTTTTTACTAAGTCTCTATTGACGTGAAATTACCTTGTTATCCTTCAATTATTTTATTTTTTTTATCCGAAACACATGTCATTAAAAGTCATAAAAGGCAATTACAACGATTCCATCTGAATACAGAGAAAGGCGAACCTACTAACAAACCATCACAAATAGAAAAACATGAAAAGCAGGTGATAAAGGGGCGAAACTAGTGATAAGATCCTAAACATGTCTCACCGCCTCAAAGGGTCGGGTCACGAGGGGACAACAATCTACCAATCTAGCCGTCCCGACCTGGTGCAAGTTCCCAATCATAGACAATTGCAGAACCGATGGAACCAGGGGTAAATTACAAACAAGGCAGAAAAACATGGCCACTGTGGATGGACGTACTCCACTGAGCACACCGGCCAAACTCTGGCCGAGAGGAAACCACCTGACGCCGTCGATGGAGGCGCCAATTGAATCTCGAACCGAAGCAATGGAGAAACTTCTCCGGATTGGACTGAAGTGCTACGCTATGTAGACACCTTATTTTGGACTGCCCGGATTGACCTATTTATGGTCTGTTGTTTCCCCAATGATGATTAAGGTCAAGAACATCTCGAGATTGTTGGTGTGTTTGAGCCTTGAGCATTCCAAACCTCCTTCAAAACCCTATCAAACTCCATTGCAAACCCTTCAAGCCAAAACCAAATGGCCCCAGCAAAACCCTGCTTGCTTACGCCAGTAATGTGCTGGCGTGCGCTAGTGAACTGTCACGTGTCAGTCATCAACCGTTGACTCAGCTGCCACTGGCGCACACCGGTACAATGACGGCGTACGCCGATCAAAGCCAGTCAAATCACCACTTTTCTGTCACGTGCTCAAGATTTTTGCGGCTCCCCAGTACAGTGAACAGTCCCCCTAATGATTATATTCTGCAGGGACGTTCCCCTCTTTCTTCTACATCCCCTATCACCTAGTCCCATGCATTTAATGCATGGGAGGCTCCTTCTTAACCTAACCACCCTCCTAACCCAACTGATCACCCCTCTCTTCAGTCCATCCTTGGTCTATAAATACCCCCCTTGCATTCATTTGCAAGGGGTTAACCACATTGAAGAGCCAAAGTCCCCATTTCTCTCCTTTTTCCTTGCTTTCTCTTCTTTCATCCATTGGAAGAGCGAGTAAGGAATCCACTCTCATACACCACAGCATTCTCCCTACTCATTATCCATCCCTCAAACATCAAGTTCAAGATCAAAACCAACCATCAATCTCAAGCCAAAGGTATACCACCTTTTGTGTGGCTTCTTGTTCTGATCCCTAAGGGGAGCCAGTGAGGTCCAGGCTGGTAATCAATACCAGCCCTGGCCTTAAAACTGGTTAAATAATAAAGATCGTATAGAGTGAACAATGGCACACGCCAGTGTAATAAAGCCGTACGCTAGTCATGGCTGTACGTGCATCACTGACGTGGGGATCATTGCTCACCTGTGTCCCTACTTATGCTTCTTTTTTGTCACCCTATAGCGTGCTAAGAACCAGTCTACTGTTTTCTGTATTCTAGAATTGTGTAGATTGTAGCAATTCAATACTCGCTCTTATTGGTTTAAGAAGGCCTCTGGGATCCTTCTGGTCATATTCTAGAGCCCGGAACATGCAAAGCCAAGCACTGGACAAAGAGATTTACCTGGCGTGCGACACTCTTATACTGGCGTACGGCGGTTAGATAGAGGTCCAGTGTCTGGCCCATGTATGACAGCTAGTCCTCAGCTTTTAGTTATTTCCCTACACTATTTATGGGGTGCTCTGTTCATTTCCATGGCTTTAAGCCATTTCATCTATCTGTAACTGTATATATGATGACATATTAACTGCGTGGTTGGTCCTGAGTGTGCACTGGTCCTTTTCAAAGCCCAGAGGGTTGAAAACAAGAGTTATGGGTTTGCAACAACTGGAGTACGCCAGTGAGATAGTGGCGTGCGCAAGTCGTGCTAGCATGCAGTGGCCAGTCCAGTGCATGCTGGCGTGTCGCCTGCGCATATCTTTTCGAACCAGCGTACCTCAGCTTGTTTAAATCACTCACGAGTGCTTGTTCTCAATTTATTTCCTATATTTATCATTCTAAGCAAATCATCCATAAACATTTTGTCACATAACTACGACTTGTTACGGTTTAAATCCCCTTTAACTGTTCCCCCACAATTGGCTGAAAAATGACTAATGAGAGAAAAATGCAAACGTTTTACAAAATGCTTGAGTAAAGACTAATCTCCAGATTGGGCGAGAGGGATGCCATAAAACCATTCCCCTTTCGTAACTTGGCTCCCGAACCTCAGATATCGAAGGTGACGACAGACTGGTCTACGCCTTTTCCAAAACTCAAACAACATAGCGAGCATTTCAAGTTCGATTCCTTGGGTATTTCACTACTGAAACCCAAGTGGCGACTCTGAATCGAAGTGTTTCGCCACGCTTTTCCAAAAAAAAAAAAAAGGGGCCGCACCCAAATTTTTCATAAAATTTTCGGAGGCGTGTGCCCACACGCTACCACCTGAGCTTGCTAGGAGGCAACTTCAAAAAAGCTATGTGCATGCTTCTTTCTTTTTAGGTATAAAGGAAGTAAGAAATGTATAGAACATTAACATGCCAATAGAGGCTACAACATAATTGCTGCAAAAAAATTTAAAATCAAAAGAGAGTGCGCCCATTACAATTGCACTCCAGCTCATAGAAAATTGGATTGATAAAAGCAGAAATCCAAGAAAATTGTTGCTTGACTTCGTGAAGAGACAAAGAGATAAAGGTGGTAGGACCTCAGGGCACAGACTTATATACCTAACTTCATTTCCTCCATGTCACCCACTGAAAACTGGTTTGATCACAATCATGTAATGCCAACGCGATACGAGTGCTTTCCTTCACAAAGTCATAATTCAAACACGGCCTAGATGATCTGCCATCGCTTCTTATACAATTTTGGTCACCCAAGATCCGTCTACTTTTAGAAGCCATTCAATGCAACAAGACCAAAAGTTCTTATCAAGGAACAGCCATGATTGAGATCTTGTGATTCTGCAAGAGCTTATGCTCAGTAGAATACCAACCTTGGAAAATTAAGAATTAGAGAAATATGCATTAGCGTAATTAGATGCTCTACTGAAGGACCCAGTATATTATGATGGAAGGTGATGCAACAATATCACATTTTTCTCTGGAAAGTAAACTTCAGGGAACTAAATGCAAGTGAAAAAGGATGACATCTTTGGCTAAACCACTCAATGGAAGGGTCCAAAATAGTCTGAAATACGGTACTCAATCAGACCTTCACGGTACTCAAAATAGTCTGAATACAAAGCGCATATACTGAAGAAAGATGAGAGATCAAACCTGCTTTTTTATATAGCTGTACATGCCTCCAATTTCAATTGCAAGGACAGGCTCAGCTCAATATTGTGGTTATACTGAAGAAAGATGAGAGATCAAACCTGCTTTTATATAGCTGTACATGCCTCCAATTTCAATTGCAAGGACAGGCTCAGCTCAATATTGTGGTT